>UCOH01011441.1:0-39237 GCA_900474275.1 Synergus japonicus | reverse complement strand
TATTTGAGTGTCTATTAAATAGAATTATTATGATCTTGAAAGAAAAATGCAGAAGGATGAATTTGATATAGGAAGGTCGTGTGATAGAGTCGGGGTATCCGATAACGCACCTTGGAGCAGTCACTATTCGTTCGAGTGGCGTGCTTAATGTGTGAATGCTCGTCTCTTTAGCTGAAGCTGTAGACGTCAGCTTCTTTTTAATTCATTCATTCCTTATTTTAATTACTTAATATTAATAATTTCTATTCCTTAATTATGACTATTGCTATTTTACTTTGTAAAATTTAATTCAGGCTTCGAGGCTTGCTTAAGTATTTGTCGCCGAGCTGTTGCGTTAGCAGCTCGGGTTACCGATGCCAGTGACCTCAGAAAATATTCTTTATATATTTATTTACTTGAGAAATTTAAAGAAACAATCTTATTGACGTTAAATAAAAATATTATATTATAGAATAATATAATTTTATACAATTTAAAAAAATGAATATTTTCATAGGACTGGTACGTAACAGAATCAATTGACGAATCATTGTCAATCCTCGTGAATCCATTTTCGCTCACTTATTTGTTTATAACAAATTTAATAAATTTTTAAACAATAGGTAAACTAGTGGAAAACTTTCCTGGATGGTTGCATCAATGATTTTAGGTATTTGGGAATGAATACAAGTATTTGTTGAAACTCGATACTCAAAAAACTAAAGTTTTTTTTTTACTTTTCACGCTCAATCTCACGTTGACTTTCACGTTCACTTTTTGGCTGTCCACTTTTTGGTTTTCACTTTTTTCAAATATACGTGAATATCAATTTTGTCGTTTTAAACGTCATCAACTAATTTTAATAGGTTCGCGTATTTATTTCTTATTCGTGCTAAATATGGATGAATACTTTTTAATTTTACAATTGCAACGCCAGAATGAAGACGAAAATAGTCTTGCCGTCAGAAATCGCATCATCGAACAATACTTTACAGAATAATCAACAGAAACGGTTCGACTTTTCGGCTCTTATTTAATTGAATTTCGAAAGCTTTAAAGGCATATGATACTTTACGATAATAGCTAATTACTTAAACCAATATTTGCTCTTATGGTAAAGTATCACATGCTCTTAATGAGATTTCAAAAGATTATAAATGATTTCAAGGTATTTCAAGAATTAATCATTCAATAATAATTAAATAATAATAAATAAATAATAATAATAGTTGCTTCATTGATTCTAAGTATTATTTAAGATCGAATCTAAGTATTTCTCGAAACCCGGTGTTAAAATAACAGATTTTTTTTCATTTTTGTTATTAAATAAAAAAAAAATTTTGTTCAAAATATGGATTGACAGTTTTGTGTGCATTTTTTATTGTTTTAAAGTGCTTAGTCAACATATTTTCATAAAAATAAGTTTTTGAATAATGTTTTATATTACTTAACGAAATAACCCAAATAACTTAATTATGACCTAAAGGCTTTTACTAAAGGAAATTATGAAAGTATGATTAACTTTTCAAATGAGTGAAGGAAATTATATTCACGCACAGTGAACCTTGTAACCTTATAATATAGGCCAGATGATTTTTAGGGACTTCATATTTTGACCAAACTACTTTTAAATCGGAATGAAAAGACAAAAAATGATGTTTAAAAAAATTCACTAAAAAAGGATTATTTTTTTATAAGGCCATAATCTCGGTCCTCTTAATGCTAGAGCATTGATTGTTTTTAGATTTGTTCGACATTGAGTCTACTTTCACTTATTTATTGGCAACTTTCAATATCTAAGCATAAAAAAAAATTATTGTCTCATTATTGAAAAAAAGGGTTTTTTCTACGAATTTGTTTGAAAATAGTTACTCGGGGGTTTTTGGGGTCGTTGATTACGAATATGTAATCAAAAATTAAAAATTAAAAATGGCGCACCCAATATGGCGGCGAAGATTTTGAAAAGTCTACGGAATTTGCTAAAAATTGGTTTTTGGGGTCGGTTTCGCTTTCGAATTATCTTGAGTTCCATCTACCTCTTCATCGGTCAATTCAATTTCATCTAGAAGCATTTCAGCTTCTGAAAAACCAGTTACTTCTTCTTCTCGATCTTCTATGTCGGAACTGGATGTTTCAGGTTGACTTATTCAAGAAGTTTATATTTTTCATATATACATATATTGTATACATTAGTGGTGTTAATTAACATTTTATTAATATAATTTATGCGCAAGGAATGTGGACGGAAAGAAGATTACCGAAACAAGTAAGCTTGTTCGTCCGCGGTCCGCGTTAATGTAATTGGAACAAATGACGGTAAGCCAGCACGCATGCGGCCATGTAAATATATCATAAGCAGCGACACAAATGAAAACGAGCAAAAATGGGCACACTTAACCTCAAGTACACATCCTATGGTAGACTTGTAGTATATAGTATATTCATATATTTAAGAACTCAATACGTTGCGTTATGTTAGATTATGAACAATCGGAAGAAGGTGCTTTGCTAGAAACTCTTATTTTTCATTTACTAATAATGTGATTGTATTTGACTGCAATTAAGAATTACAGATTGAACTGTTCTCTTACAAATTTAACACCTTGATGAATTAAATAAATCGACATAGGAGGTTAGAAATCAATTGCTTAACATCAAAAATAGTATTTTCCTAACGTCAGTAATACTACGAATTGTAATAAGATTTTCTACGTTGTGCCTGTATCATCGAAACAAAAACTGATCAATCAACATATAATTATCGTCAATAGTACTTCAATTAGTCCTGAATTCAGTACTTTAATTCATTTTTTCGAATTCAAAAATCGAATTTTGGTCACAAAACCGGGTCTCCTGGCCCACTGTGCACCCTTCGCGGTGTCCATGATAAGTCGAAAATGGATCAACTGCAAACAATCTAACCAAGAGCTTTATTTAGTTTATATAATTTTACTCTAATTGGACAAAGGATTTGTCAAAATAAGTATTTTTTAAAAAACGGTGAAAAATTTTCTGAAAAAATCGATTTTTAGGGGTCTGAAAATTCATATTTTTCAGTCCCAAAAAAAAAGTTTTTTTTCAAATTGGAATTCCTTCATCCAAGTATGAGATAATATTGTTATAAAGCAGCCTGAAAAAAATTAGATTAATAGGTGATATTCCGAGATAATCGCATTTAAAGTTTCGAATACTTGTAGGTAGCGCACTTGGAGGAAGCGCGCTGTTGATAGCTGTAACTTAGGTTCTAATGCTCAGATCTCTATGAAATTCGGAAAAAATAATCTTAAAAGAATCTACTTTAAGAAAATGCAATAAAAAAATTTTCGATTTTTTCGACCAACACAAGTGTATATAACCCCCTAAGTAAAATCAAAAATGATTAACTAAAAAACGACTTTTTCAAGCTATAACTCCAAAAATTTTATAAGTAGAATATTTATTTATAAGATTGAGTTGCAAAAAATTGTATTTAATTCAATTTTGTAAAAGTACTTCGGATGCATCGTAAAGGAAATATTTGCAAAAAACTTACGTTTTTACACTTTTTCTCTCATTTTTTAAAATTATTGCAGTTTCACTTTTCGCAAGATTTCCTACAGTTAGAACCTTTGTTTGTATTTTAAATTAAACGTTTTTAGCCCATACAATTTCATTTTAAACTTATTTTTATGAAAATATGTTGACTAAGCTCTTTAAAAGAAAAGAAGTTGAGTTTTCTCAAAAACGGTCCATTCCTATCGTGAATGTGTTTATTAAATTATAGATTAGTCTGTGTTTTAAATGACTGACTAGACTCTCCTATGTTAAATATTAGATGATACATGTTTAGTGCCAAGAATATTTTCAGCAAAGAAATATTTTACCTAAAATAGTGATTCACCTAACAATAAGTCCAGTTGAAAGAAGTGTGGCTACATTGCCACAATATATTCTGTTGTAAATTCAATGGGGCTTATCAAGAAAAGAACAGCAGTTCACCCTCGAGTTTCAAATCACTGAGATCACTCAGGGAAAGGGGAATACCGAGACAGCTGCACCCCAGGGGGCTTTTAAAGAATACCCAAAGCGGTCTCTTTACAATTACTATTATTGATCTATATTATCTTGAGATTAGGTTTCTGCTTATCTCACATAAAGATCAGAATTATAACATTTTTTAATCATAGACAAAAAATAGGAAGGATAAAGCGGGGTAGCATTGCCACCTTAATGTTTATAATCGTAGAATAAATTAAGATTAGATACAAGGAATATTCATATTTTTAGGTTATACACTTACTTTTTCAATGGAAATTAACGTTAATTTAATCTTTGTATCTTCATGGACTGTTTTAAATCCCAGAAAATGAGGCATTTTTCGCCAAATAGAACAAAATTTTCGTGTTAATGATTAATGGTAAGCAAAGAAACATAAAATTTATTTTGAATGCCCTAGTATTCATCCTATACCTCTACATAAAAGCAAAGTTTAATCTGGAAATCTTTCTTTCTTTTGTTTCTTAAAAAGGCAGTCGAAGAATTATAAATACTACCTATCTTCCATGACTATGGTAAACGTAATAAATATCCTTCTTACAACGTTTCAAACAATGTACAGTACAACCTCGCTAAGAGGTTACTGATGGGCGGTTAGAGATAAGAATTCCAAAAAGTAGGGGGCCCCCACTACTGGGTGTCGAGCTCGGAAATTGCGCGTGTGTGCGAAATGCGTGTTTGAGTACGCAACCTCGAAAAGGTCTCTCGGCCGACGGCAATGAAAAGCATCGTTTTTTGATTTGTGTTAACATATAAAATAAGAATTCATTATTATTATTTAAGAAAAAGTCAAAGTTTTTGTAGTTCTGGGAATCAAAATAAATGTATTTATAAGCTACTCTGCAAATTTGTCTAAAATTATTGAAAATTTGTAAACTTTTTTGTACATAATATATGTATTCAAAAATAAAACTGAGAATATATATTTCAACATTTAAAATGTTAATTTAATTTTTTAATGTATTTATATAGGAATTAGAAGTATTAACAACCTTTAAAAAATATATATATATACACACACACACCCGGACAATTGATTGGAATGTTGTATTAGACGTTTATCGCGTGAGGAAAGTTTAATTAAACGATTTTAAAAATATTAGAAAATGTATCGAAAACAAAGCTTCCCCTATGAGGAAGCAAAAAACAGAAAAGAAAAACAATAGCAGGACGATAACCTGGAAGGCTAATTGTATGGTGCAGGTATCGCTGATTGAAGGTATTAAAAAATTATTCATGATTTTCTACAACTCAAAAATTTATCTTTATCTTATCAAAAGTTTATCTCAAAACTGTATTTTTTGAGTTAGTCGGAAACATAACTAAGACAATTTTCAAACGATTTACTTCAAATTTTAAATATATCTTGAAAAATGTATTGTTTATAGATGTACGTAGGATTTTTTTTAATTGCATAGTTCATTTGTTATTATATATTTTAAATATTTAGGAAAATCGTTAATGCTTCCTCTATGAGGCAGCAAATTCATTTGCAACTTCATCATAATGAGGAAGCAAAATGCTCAAAAAATGAACACCAAAAATATAAATGTAGTCAAATGGAACACCCGAAATCGAATTCACAGCTAGTTTTGATTTTCAAAAGTTATGTCTTCCAATTTTTTTTTTTCGAAAAACGGTCATTAGAAAAAATTGTTCGACTTTTTTTTGATTAGTTTTTAATATGAAAGTATTATTATTGTAGGATGAAAGCACAAGAAATGTTTGAGAAAATGCAATTTCACAATCCTTAAACGGATTAGATTTTATATGCGAAACACATTTTTGGGAAGTAGATATTGTTTCACAATATACAACAATATTACCAGATGGAATAATTAATCGCATTATTATTTAACCTCGGAAGGTTATATATTTTCACTTATATAGCAATTTTGAATGTTATAATATCATTTACAATTGAGTATTTATACAAACCGGAACGTGTGAGAAAAAAAATGTCTGATTGTGCTACAAAGGTTACAAACCTACATCACGAGAATCGTACAATGCTTGTGAAATCAGCAGGGGAAAGCGATAGTCACTACTTCTTATCGTTTCAAAGGTTTAAGACAAGCTTTTCACATTTATTAATTAAGCTCCGTTCAATCATTATTAAAATTGGTATAAAATTATAAGTATTAATTTCTTTCAGTGTGCCAACTCTCGCAAAAATCTTACCAAACTTCTACTGCTTAATCCTTCAATCTGGAAGTTTCTAAGTTCTTCCAATAGAAGATAATAGCATACGTGAATGTTTTCTTCTGGAGTTATGATGCCGTTAAATATATTTCACAAATATAAGCCTCTTTTAATAGTTGTCATTCGATGTTAAATATAGTCCAAGAGCCAGTGAACTTTTTTCCGGCTGATTTTTAAGTGGTTAAAAAAATGATATAATATAGTTTCGAATGGAACTGTATGAAATCGAGTGACTGACAGCTCGAATCCGTTGATTTTGTTAATAAAAAAATTGTTTATAGCGTTTTTTGAAATATGCATGAAAATTTTTTAACATGTAGTAAAAACATTGCTAAAAATGATTTCGTGTGACTGGCACTCGAAATCCGTTGTTAAGTCGTTACTGACAATCAAAACTCGTGAAAAATCTTGCTAAAAATTCGGCTGATTTTAAAATGCATGAAAAAGAATAATATAATTGAAGGCATAAGAAAAATATTCCCGAGTGACTAGCATGTCAAAGCCGTTGTTTTCTACTGACTGCCAGCCCCCAAAGTCCGCGTCTCATCGTCCGGCCCACGCTGCGTCTTACCGCTGGTTTATTGGTATCACCGAAAAAACGATATTCTAATTTTAAGAATTTCCGACTAAATTTAAGGATATTTGCATCTTAAATAGGCGCCAAGAATATATTCTTGATGTAAGAGGGAGGCCCACTTACATGAAGAATATATTCTTGGCTGTGTTATTGATCTATGAGAAAAAAACTCTAAAACTAATAAAATAACGATTTCTACTTAATATTATGGCTTTTGGTGTTAATAGTGAAATGCATAGTTTATTTTTCTGAATGTTTTGATATGTTAAATATAGCTCGTTTTAAAAAAAGTACTTTTAGACTCCAATTATTATTATATATTTTTCAAATATAAATTACTTATTAAACAATTATTAACTAAATTAATCGAGAATGTTTTTATTTAATATTAATCAATGATTATCCCAAAATGATTAATTAATTTTTTACGCAGGACGATCATGGTGCCATCGTGGATACCTGTAAGCGACAACTACATTTTCCATTAGTCGGATAGGGCTGTCCCGATCTATCGGACGCGAGTCTATAACCTAAACCACTACCCTAAGGCCATGAGATGGTGGTCCCACATTTTTTCCAGGGTATATTCAATTCGAGCGCATTTTCCTATGCGCATACTCCTATAAGAAAATATTCTCATTTTAAGAATATCTTCTCCCTTCGGATTAAAAATACTATTAAGAATTGTAACGTGGTGGATTTTCACCATGTTACTGATCCTTTTCCCAGATTGATTTGTTCGGGAGATTAAAATAAAACAGCCAGTAGCTGTAAGAGTGTGAGTGTTGGTGTGAATGTGTGAGTAATGAAGGAGTTATGTATTATTTATACCAGAATAAGTTTAGATTAAGAAACATTTTTGCCGTTTTCAGCTTACCTGACTTCTGAAGAACCCAACCCGAACAACTATATTTTGTATTTCTTTATATGTTACCGTCTGGGATGCGTCAGTCATTTACTACGTTGTTTCATCCTCCAAAATTGCAAGTAAATGCAATTTAATGTACACATAACTTGTATTGTTGACAAGCTGTAACAATGTACGACGGATTTTCAGTTCTGTACTGGCCGTTTACGTGATAAGTTTGGTTTTTGGAGTTTTGTAGTTTTAAAGCAAAAAGTGCCTAAATCCGCACCAAATTGGGTACAGTTCGATTATTTGGATGTGCGGAACTAAGGTAGGCGTTTCGCTTTTAAATTTCTCCAGTTTCTGTTTGAGATTTAGAGTTTATTTCAGGTTACGAAAATTACGTAACGTGGCCAACGCGCATTTGCTTGACATAGAGCCTTTTCTTTCTTTGTACTTTAGAGTATTTATTTGGATTTAAGTTTACAGCATATTTAAAATGATTCTAATCTTGTAAGATTAGAACCTTATTTGGATGTAGAGATTTTTTATTTTTTTTGTAATTTGATCAAATAAATTTGAGTTTAGAAATTTCGAGAGTCTTTGTTTATTTCGAAATAATCTTGTATTCAGATGTAATGATTATGTCACCTGGATATAATTAGATTCAAGGTTACGAACCACTCTTAAGATTATTGTACTTTAATAACTTTGCCGATCATAATTTAACATTTTCAAATGTCAAACTAAAATTGACTAGACCTGATTGTAATCATTTTCTTTTATTTTCATTTTCTTTTCTCCTCACCTCATCCATTAAATTTAAAGACTATACATAACTTCATCTCATCATTCAATGTAATAAACCTGAATTCTAATATTATTTTGGCCTGATTTTTTTTGCGCCCCCACGAAATCCCTGTCCAATGAGCGAACTGGAATGCCTATTTTTTTGAGTTTTTCAGGATATCTTGAGTGAGTCTTTGTAAGAAAGTTTTAAGCGGTATCGAGAGATACCTGGCGCCCTAATTGGCAGTAATTAAACTTAGAGAAACTTTTCTTGATTTCTAGATTTCGACGGCACTCAGAGGCTAAAAGTCCCTTGAGGCTGAGATTGTCGTTATAGAATATGATATTTTTAATATTAGAATTTGGTTTTTTCGGTGATTCTTGGCAACAATATTGTATGCACTTAATTGCTATCGCTTAAATCTACATCTTCTGCGTTTTCGACATCGTCTGCATTAGAATCATCTGACTGTTCGGGTTGGAATATATTATTATTAATTATTATTTATTATTATATTATTATTGTTCTGTGAGCTCTGATTTCCAAGGGGGGATGGCTGATGCGTCGAAATTGATTGCACGCTTTAAAAATATTTCAGTGACATCATTAAGGACGATGGACTTAGAAGGAAAAATTCACAGTTTTTTGCAACGTCGCAATTTTGTCGTGCATTTGCACATCAATTCCATTCGAGCGTATTTGAGAAGCAAATCGGATAAAAATGAAATTTCTTAGGGCCTCAAGAAACTCTAATCTGTCAGGAGTATGCGTATTGGCTTAGTTTTGTGGAAAAAAGGGGGAAAACATTTTTAATACAAGTTTTTAATATAAGTGACAGAAGACCTAGCTGTCTTAGTAAATTCTCTTTTTTAGAATTATCCGCACTCGATTTGCACTCGCTATTTTTTTACATGATTTTATTGCCACGAGGGTCTTTATTTGTCACTTTATATCACTCAACAACGCGAGAAACAGTGAAAATTGCGAAAAAATACAATTATGAATCCGACACGAAAAGAGGATGCGTGAGGATCTTATTTTGCGTGGACTGTGTGTACCATGTTTTCTTCTACTTGGCGGACTACGTCACTACGCGTCAACTGAATTATCGGTAAAACAGGCATGGCGGTAATTTCAAGCATGATTAAAAATCTAAGTATTTTATTTTTGAATTATTTTTGTTTGTTTCGACATGATATGTAAAATTGTCAGGTTAAAATTTTTCAAACATTTGGTGTGTGGCGTGAATTTTCTCTACACGTGTTTGGCAGAAGTTTTACACTTTTTCCAAACACAATAAACCTTAAACCGTAAAGTCTAGTCGCTGTCGCGCTAGACCTCTTTTTTATGATAAACCGTAATAAAATAAATCCTAAGGTTTTCGAGAAAACACATGTTCGTGCTCGCCTAAGTACCATCGGTCCCAGCTACCCTTTCCCTCGGACTTAATTGGTGGAACTTATTATTTTCCCACGATTTTCCAAGTCGAGGCATCGCTGCTGGGGACTTGTAAAATCATTCGTATTGAGAACCACCGACGCGTTTAGATTTCTGCCCGTCTGCGAGATTCGTAGTTCCTAATCCCTTACGAGTCGAGTCGAAATTTATATATTAATTATTCTTTAACTAATTTCGACATACAATAAACTTAAATTAATTTTTAGACTGCATTTTTTTAGATTTTATTGTTGGTAAACAATTTCGTAGAAGAAAATTAAATTTCCAGGTAAAGTCAACGATCACTTACAGTTTGCATGTAGCGATGAATGACAAAATTATTCTCAAATATACAATTATTTAAAAAAAATGGCATTTACATAAAATTTGACTCTTAAAAATCGTTCTTACCAAATTAAAATCTTCCTTAAACTTTTGAAAATATCTCATAAATTTCGGAGTAGACCCGATTATAAACAAATAGCTGTCTAATAAAAAGTACCCAACGGTCGACTCTGAAATTTTTATGAAATATTCTCAAAACTATAAAGAATATCTTAATCCTTGAAAAAATGAATTTTAAGAGTCTTCGCAGTGGGCAAAAGTGCCTCAAGACGTTTTTGGGACGTCCTAAAAATGTCCTAAGTCAGGCCAAATAACGTTCTAAAAACATACAATGTTCCAAAACGTTTTTAGGACGTTCTGGAAACGTCTTTAAATTTCATGCCCACTGGGTTATTTTCCGTAAAATGCTACATGTAAAGTGTAAGTGATCTTTAGCTTTACCTGAAAATTTAATTTTTGTATCAAAAGTTGATTACGAACTAGAAGAATTAAAAAAATCTTAAATTTTGTCTACTCTAGATATTTAAATGTCTATTTTTTTGTATCTAAAACACACAAATAGAATATTCCAGACGATTTTATTTTTCAGACATGAATATTATATGGAATGACCCATTTATTACTCCTACTTGCTCTCAAAGGCCTAATTAATTTCATGCTTTGCTTCCTTTTTATTCTAAAGAAGCGTAAAAAATTCACTCATTTCATATAAAATGCACTTATATCATCCAAGCTATTTTTTTATAATTATTCAGGTTTATTTTGTTTAGAAACAAACAAAAATAATTCAAAAATAAAATACTTAAATTTTTATTCATGCTTAAAATTCCCGCCATGCCTGTTTTACCGATAACTCCGGCACACAAAAAAAGAAAAGGTCTTGTTCCCGGAACCGGACCAGTATACATCCTTATACTTTTCGGATCGCTGAATCCGAATCCGGTGTCCGTTTGAACCGACAAGGTCTACTTGAAGGTCATTTTAAGGTTAAATATGTTTATTCTGCCAAAAATGAATTTATGAATGCAGATTCTGAAAGAACGCCAAATTTTACGCCTAGATATGTATTCAACTTTTTTGATAACATAATCGATTCATTTTATTGTATGGAGGGTTCATATGACAATTGCAAAAATAATCAAAATGTGTCTTCACGGTATAAAACTACTAAATCAATATCTTTTCGTCACCATTATATTTTTGAAGTCGCTAGAACGTGCATTTTGTATCTTACTCTGCTACTTCTTCATCGTTTCGCCTTCTTTTATAACATACTCGTTTATCCTCAAAAGATCTGTGCAAGGGATTTATTTCGCGTTTCTTTCTATTTTCTGTTCTTTCTTTATGCAACATCCAATAGAAACCTGCCATCATGTTTTCATCCCATCTAACCTGAAATATTCGTTCTACATCTTTAATATCTTGGTTTAAGGGCATGTATTACTTACTCGATCCCTACCTTACCGACAGTTTTTTCTCTGTAACGCTACGTCTACATTTATTGAGATACCACATTGAAAATTTCTATATTTGAAGCTAAACCCTTAAGGTACGTTTGTCTGGTCCTAAATACTGACATTTAAGAAAAAAAATTTTTTTCAAAAATTTTTTTTTATTATTACAAAAATTTAAGACCAGGCAAACATACATTAGCAGATTTTCTTTAATTTTATAAATTTTCAATTTGATATCTTTATAAATGTAAACGTAGCGTTACAGAGAAAAAAATGTCGGTAAGGTAGGAATCGGATAAGTAATACATGCCTTTAAACGTTTGTAACGGGTAGTATTGTCGCCCGTCACATACTTCTATCTTACAGTGTTTATCACTGTCAGATTACGTCACCCAGCGCGGCGAGATTTCCACCTAGTGATGGGACATCGACTTCGAAACATCGAAAACATCGATGTTTTGGTTTCGATGAATCAATGTTTGACATCGATGTTGACACCCTCGATATATCGATGTCGACATCGATGTTGTTCGTGTTTTTTGATTTCGATGTTTTGTTTCTATTCAGAAATCTTTAACGGTTTCAGCGTTATTGTTATTGTTCATAAAAAGGATAAAAAATGAAAGAATTTGCTTATCAGAGTATGCAAGGTAAATCAATTAATATGATTAATATGTATTTCATCACTACAGCATTTATATATGTATTTAATAGTTGCAATTGAAATTTCCAATTTTTATAGGTTACATTTTTTAGGTTACATTTTCGACATCAATATCCAACCTCCAAATTCAAATAATATTAAAATTTGAAAAAGCACTTTCTATATAATTTTCCACTTATATCTTATAATATTAAAAATCTTTATTATACATAATAATTGTATATAATAATGATTAGTAATATTATAAGATATTATATATTTTTAATATCTTATAATATAAATTATTATTATATATAATTATAAATAATAATATTAAATATTTTATATAAAATTAAAAAAAAGTATATTATGTCTAGGTTATTTGGCATTACCAACTTTATTCGCAATAGGATTCCACTTAGGTAGTCCTGCTTTTCAGAACTACCTTATTTTGAAAAAAATCAGTATTTTACAACCAATATATCGAATTATTCATTATTATTGTTTTGGGTATGTACCCAAGGTATGTACCCAAGATGACTTGGGTACAAACCTGAACGTGGAATTTTCCGCACTTTCTGAATCCGTGGTTAAAAATAGGTGTTCCCATTTAAAAAAATCATTTTGATCTTGAAATTACCTTGAAAATCGATTTCAAGGTCAAGGGTGTTGTCTAAACCATTTCTCTCTATCTTGCTTAGGTTCCTAGAAATTTAGCTGGATAGATTAAAATAGCCCACCCTGTAGAAAGTATAAATCATAATATTTTATGTTATTTTAGGGGATCTTCGGCAGAGCAAAATGTTTCTAGCAAGTTTTTTGAATCACAATTCAAAAGAAATCGCAGTAATGTTGAACTCTTACTTTTCTCCTTCCATCAAAGACAACGAGCACGTGCTGCTACATAATACCGAAAACCGGTTATTTTGAATATCTTGTTCAGACCAGAGGCGCTACTCTGATTTCTCAAAAGACTTAAAAAATGTAAATTTTAAAAAAGCTGTGGTCCAATTTTTCATCGAAGAGTGGTCCAAAGACGATTATGCGATGTGATGTTGCAAAAATTTGCAACTCACAAATTAGATAATTTTTAGTTTAAATTCGAAGCTATCGTGCTCAGAAAAGAGAGTCACTATTTTTCAGATTTTTAGGGTTGATTTATTTATGTTTTTTTTAAATTTCCCGATCTTGCGGTCCTGAGAGAAAGTAACCAAAGGCCCAGGAACCCACTACTAATAGATTTGGTTCATCAGGATCTACATCTTCGGATTTTCAGCAACATTGGTTTCTTATTGGATCATCTTATCTTATCTATCGTATCTCACCATAATCCTCTTGACGTTCATAGCAGAATTCAAAAATCTTATCAATTTTGAACTGAAGGATTAATATTGGACTTCCAAGTTCTAGGCACATCCCTGAAAAAGACTGACCGTGGCTATTTTATTATAAAATCCTATGGTTAAGGATAGGTAATCTAGCCTACAATTTATTTTTGTTATCTTATCTCTACGTGTCTGTGAACAGACGTATTTGGCTTTTAATTCCGATTGTCTATTTGTTTTTCTGGAGCATCGAAGGATCTAATTTCCATACTAGTCTCCACTTGATCCTCAAACTACAGTCGACCCTGAAAGACAAGAATGGTTCTCGCATCTCACTCTATCACATGCAAAGGAGTTACGAATCTATCTTCGTCTAAGACGACTGATAAGGGACAATGAAGAAGAAGAAGAACAAAGGACATAAGACGGACCAATGGCCAGCGACCCTTTCGGCTATCCTTCTCTCGATCGTAACGATTACGGAAATTAGTCTTACGCGCATCGACCCTTTCCACTAATTTTAAATTTCTTCAGACTGACGAGCTAGCGTGAGAATTTGTATCGGCCTCTTATCTTTGTAAACTTGAAGTGACAGCACATATCTCGAATTGTTAATACATAGTTAATTTTGAATCTGTTCTTCGACATCTTTCATTGATTTCTAAGGTAGGAATTTATTTCCTTAATGATTTAGCCAAGTTTTTATACTTTTTTCTTATATTTTATATTTTTTTACTCCTTGGCTGAATCATCCTATTTAAATTAATCCTTTTTTTTGAATTTTATTGTATTTCATTCCATAATGTGCCTATAAATCCTATAATAATCCGGAGTGCCCAATGACCTAAAGCCTAGCCTTTTATTCTTGTTATCTTCTTTATAATGTTGTTGATTTAAATTTAAAATTCACAAAGACCCCCCTTTCCCTTTAATTAACTTCAACCAGTAGCCAAAACCCCCCTTTTCATTTAATTCCAACCAGATCCTAACTTTTCATTTTGAATATCCAAACAATTTTAAGGGGTTACATACACTTATTATTAGAAAAAAAGGGTTTTTTCGAGAATTTTTTTGGAAAAGACGGTACATTTTTTTAAGAAAAAACCACTACGCATCTATTTTGAGACATGCTATTTGTATTAGGCGCGTAGAATTAAGTAATGATGAATGGTTGAATGAAAATCCATGAGAAACCAATTGTTAGTTGTATTACATGATAATAGAGGGGATAAAAGTAGACGGGGGGAAAGAGGTTGCGAGAGCGGATCGGTCTTCATTATCATTTCTTAAATTGTGGTGATTACACCTTTTATTTGTGACCGTCACGTTCGAGCAATTCTCAGCCAAATTAAGAGGTACTTATTTATCTTAAAAGTGAATAAAGTGTAACGAGTTTATAAAATATTGGTTTCTCATTGGGTGTATTTTCATTGTGTGTTTCAGCGTGGCGGTTTATTTTATATCATTTACTGATTAGAAAGAGATTTCCAGTGGTAACTTTTTCGCTCGGAATCGTTTATAATTTTATCTTCGCCGTCTTTTGTATTGGAATACTTGTGGCACTGTTGGCTTCGCAGACTTATATTGTTGGAAATTCTGTTGTTCGGTCAACGGCTTCTCACAAATCTTCGCTTTTGGTGGTACTCTGCAATTTCTAATCTCCTGCGAATCCATCGCTGTAAGTCGTTAATCGCCATATTCTAATGTTTTATTCATATTGTCTCGATATTCTGTTTAACCTGTATTTATAATTTCGCATAATTCCATGTATTGATGTGTGCGTGTAACGGAAATTATATGATATGTATGTTTGATTTCAATTTGTTCTTGATTCATTATTTAAATTGTAGCTTCGTGATAACGGCCACTATCATATTTATTATTCTTATTTGTGTGTATCTATCAGCTGATTTTGACATTAGACGCCTTGGTTCTGTTTATATTTACACTTTATTTATTTCTCTCGCCCACCAAGCCTAACCACAATAACAGTTTATAATCTTATCTTTGATTCTAATTCTGGCTTTTATTAAATCAACTCAATTTTCTTATGTTTTCTGAGAATTAATAAATATTTTAAAATAAAGTAAACTCAAAACTTGTCGAAGATACGCAATGGACATGATAGATAAAAACACTGCATGTTACAATTTGTACATGTTTCAACATAATTTATCCCAAATTGGACTCAAAAATATTGATATTTGTAGGCACTACGTCCGTTGAAAACACCTTTTTCACCCTTCGCGGTGTCCATGATAAGTCGAAAATGGATCATCTGCAATCAATATAACCGATAGATTTCTTTAGTTGACATAATTTTACTCTACTTGGACGAAGGATTTGTCCAAATATGTATCTTTACAAAAATGGTGATGAATTAAAAAAAAATCGATTTCACAGGTACACAAAAAAAAAGTGTTAAAATCCAAAAACGGGATCTATACATTCGTATGTATTATGACGCGCTGAATCCGAATCCGGAGTCCGTTTTGCTTCATCACGTCAAATTTAAGGACATTTGAAGGTCAAATCGACAAAAAAATCGACTGATAGAAGGTGATTATCATTTCTAAGGTTTGAACGGACGCTGGATCCGATTCTGGAATCCATTTGATTCCATCATGTGCATAAAGGTCAATTCAAGGTCAACTTTTCAAAATGTTAAAAAAGTGAATTTTTGACTGCAAATTCTGAAAGAGCGGGAAATTTTACGTACAGATATGGTATTCGTTTTAATTTTATGATGATCCTAAAGGGCATTTCTAGGTCAATTTAAGTTAGTAACTTGATAGTTCGAATGACGATTGCAAAAATACGAAAATGTGTCTTCGTCGAACTTGACCACAGTTTTCATACGTTTTGAAGGTCGCTGCGTCTAAATTCGAGGTCCATTAGACCGCAGCACGTCAGGGTCAAGGAGATTTGAAGACCTAGTTGAGGTTAATCAAGTCGTTTGAAAGGCGATAACTAGTATTTCTATGATTTTTTGGGTCGCTCTATCTGGATACGGTCTCAGAATTGCCCCAAACCTGTCACCCCGATTACAAATGATATGTGTATAGTTTGTGAAACTTACGTCCAGGCACTTATATCGAATCAGCCGTGCATTACCTTAATATAGTTGAAGGTACTCCAAGATGCAAACAGCGTTTCGTATTATTACAAAATTCACACTTTTCTTCTTTTGTAGCGAACCCGTTTATCCTCAAAAGATCTATGTAACTGATTTCTCTTTTGTTTACATCCCATCTTCCTTGATACCGAAATTCCATCTCCTTAATATCTCGATGAAAACGTTCACCCTGTTCTTCACTCTAGTCTCCGAGATTTTCTGGGAAGTAATCGAGATAAAAGTGTAGAAAATGTAATTTGAAATTCATCGAACAACCCAACTTTTTGAAGTTTTCCAATAAATCTTGAACTAAATTTTCGTAATCATCACTTTTCTGATTTCCTAAGAAAATCACTGAGACTTTTTGGAAACTGGTCCATGCATCGATTTTTTTGGCCCCTAGATGGAATTCTGTTCTTCTTGGCCACTCTTTTCGTACACAGTGATTCTTTCTGTCTCTACTATCATATGAAACAGCGATTTTTTGTAAAGCCTGATTGTTGTTTTAATACTACGGCTAAATACTCAGCTCCATCTTTGGGCAATCCTAAATCTCTTCTGAGATCATTCAACTCGTGTTGGTTGAACGTTCATGGGGTCTTGTCCTTAATATTATCAGGAAAATATTCATTTTATTCGCTGTCATCTATCAAGGAAAGTGGGAGGTAAACATGATGGCATATTTTTGTTGGATGCTTAAGAGGGACACCGAGATGAAAACGCAAAAGAGAAAGAGAAATCCGTTACATAGATCTTTTGAGGACAAAAGGGTTCGATGCAAAAGAAGAAAAAACGTATGAAAACTGTAGTCAAGTTCCACGAAGACACATTTTCGTATTTTTGCAATCGTCATTCGAACTATCAAGTTACTAACTTAAATTGACCTAGAAATGCCCTTTAGGATCATCATAAAATTAAAACGAATACCATATCTGTACGTAAAATTTCCCGCTCTTTTAGAATTTGCAGTCAAAAATTCACTTTTTTAACATTTTGAAAATTTGACCTTGAATTGACCTTGATGCACATGATGGAATCAAATGGATTCCAGAATCGGATCCAGCGTCCGTTCAAACCTTAGAAATGATAATCACCTTCTATCAGTCGATTTTTTTGCCGATATGACCTTCAAATGTCCTTAAATTTGACGTGATGGAGCAAAACGGACTCCGGATTCGGATTCAGCGCGTCAAAATACATACGAATGTATAGGTCCCGTTTTTGGATTTTACCACTTTTTTTGTGTGCCTGTGGTTTTAATGGTCTGAAAATTCAGTTTTTGCAGACCCCCAAAAAAATGTTTTCTGTCAAATGGATATTCCTTCTTCCAAGTATGAGATAAAATTGTTATAAAGTAGCCTGAAAAAAATTGGATTCACAGGTGACATGTTTTTTGATAAATCGTGAACACCGCAACGGCCTTTTTTGAAAAATCACATTCCGAGATAACCGCATTTAAAGTTTTGAATGCGCACTTGGAGGTAATGCGCTGTTGATAGCTGTAACTTAGGTTTTGGTGCTCAGATCTCTATAAAATTTGTAGAAAATAATCTTAAAAGAATTTACTTTAAGAAAATGCAATAAAAAATTTTTCGATTTTTTCGACCAACATGAGTGTATATAACCACTACTTAATGTGTTATTTTATATTCATTTTATTTAAATTTTATCATGCGAATGAATATTTATGATGTAAATTTTATTTAAATTTGTCATTGATTTTATTATTACTTTTGTTTAATTTTTGTAGTATTGAATTTAAATATTGTTTTAATATTAATTTGTTAACTATTTTTTTATCTTACATAGAAATTTTCTGATTTAAATAAATCAATTATTGTTAAAATCTTTATTAAAATCAGAGCTTTATAATTTTACGAACCTCCCTCTCTACCGATTTTTTAAATTGAGCTATTTAAATGTCTTATTGGTTAATTTTATATTAAATTATTGTAATTTTCTAATTTTTGTGATATTTTGATTTTGGGGTAATGTTAGTTTACTAGAGACTTGTAAAATTATAATTATCTTTATCTTTATGTTTATGTTTATCTTTATCATTATCTCTGTGTTTGGAATTCAGATTGCGTTATTTATATGTCTCTGGATAAACTGATTTATCTTTATTATTAATATTTGCCTTTTTTTTTTTAATTTATATAATTGTCCCAAGAAAAGACTGGTGCCCAAATATCTTATTTATATTAAAATCATTTTTTTTATCTTAACTTATTTTTTTTTGTTTGGGCCCTTTGTGCGTAACTTTAGAGACTTTCCTTTTGATTTATTTAGGTAATAAATAAATTAGGGAAAAGGTGAGCGTTACAGCGACTATTTTCAAATCAAAAACCCTTTACATTAACGCAGAGAAGTGCTACAAATTTAAAGCCATTGGGGGGAAGTTTGTTTTGAGTATTATTGACGAATTATCTTGCGAAAATCACGAAGAAGCCGACACAAAATTCATGTATCATGTCTGCAATTCAAACGAAGATTTGAACATTGTGATAAGATGTTCGGATACCGACATTTTAATTATAATGCTTGCAAACATGGAGCACGTGCAACATTTTTTTATTTTTGTGATTTTATCTGTTGCAGTCAGTAGAGAAAAATACTGTGTTCGTTTCAGGTGGCAAAAAAATTTTAGTGCCTCATATTCACGTTATATTTTAAGTGCGTCTCATTAAACAAGTGCAGAAAATAACTTTGATTCATCGGTTTGTAATGTAACAAAATGGATCTATTTATTAAAGGTATGTATAATTCAAATCTGTAAGTCGGATATTTACATATATTAATGTAGGGCTTATAGCATAATAAATACACTGTTTATATGCACTAAACAATTTTTTAGATTTGTTTTTTTATTCATTTTATGTACTATTTATATTGGAAAACTGCAGTTAATGTCAACGCCTCCAAAAGTGGGTAGGTGTGCCGTGTTAATAAAATCTCGTTAATGGATAATGTGAAACAGAAAAATCAAATAATTGTAGGTCTAATATAACGCCAGCAACCGATGGAATCACAATTTTCAATACACATGTAAAAATAACAAAATTGCGACTTAAGGGGTCTACCGACTTTAGAATTTTCAAAAAATCGATTTTTTTTTTATTGCATTTTTACATTCTCATCGGAGAGAATGTATTAGATTTGTGTAAAATTTGACCCCCCCAGTTTTCATCAAACATTCACGTTTTGGGACCTCCTGAACCCAAAAAACATGTTTTTACGAATGTGTCTGTCTGACTGTCTGTCTGTAGATTTTAGTTTGTTAGCACGATAACTATCGAAAGAATTAACCGATTGGATTGTCCTTTGGTATACTTTTTTAGTGTCCCAAAATGAAGGTTAAGTTCGTTGGCCAGCCATTTTGGATAAAAACTCAAAAAGTTGGAGCATTTTGAAAATTTTTGAAACCACTTTTTTTTAAAATTAAAACATTCTAATGACGGATGTTCGTAGTACTCAAAAAGGCGAACAATTTTTCTTAATTACTTTTTTGGATAAAAAAAAAATTGAAAGACTTATAACATTTTGAAAATCCAAAAAAATGAAATAAAACTTGAATTAGTAGCCAAACAACGCACGATATGAAAAAAAGTCTAAAGATGAAAAATGTTTATTTTTGAACACTCTATAGGATAGGCATAATAACTTTTTGAATTTCTTTAAAAAATCTAAAATTCAAATTTTGAGCCAAATAACGCGAGACATAGAGAAAATGATAAGAAACATAATTATTGGCCTTAAAAAGATCTAGAAGTTCCGAAGCGCGAGTGCCCTGATGCATTCCATTTCATTTCGTTAACACGGTGTGCAAAAACGTTGTTTTGAGAAAAACGCGATTACAGTTTTTTTACCTGAAAAATTACAGAAAAAGTTAACTTACGCTTAATCAATGATGTCTGGACCATATACATACATACCTGGACCATACATACCGTGCGCGTCGGATTATAGCTCGCTCAGAGGTACATACACGTTCTAAGGATGTAAAAGTATAGTTGGCTCATTCCAAATAAAAGGTAACTTTTGACTACTACGAATGTTGAGATGGCAATGATCGATTTTGGTTTCGAAACTAATTTTTTTCTATTGTCTGAGATGTCAAATGTACGAAAACCATAGTGGTTACGCAGTTGGAAGCAGTTATTTTCAAGGATGAACCGTTTTGTGGCAAAAATTAACAAACTAAAAATTTTCTGCCACGGTATAAAAATACCTTATTATATAAAAAACATTGTAAATCTTGTCATTTTTTGTATCTGATATCAAGTAAGTATAAATATATGTACAAAATCAAGTTTTATTTACAATTTGATCCAAAACATCAACCAAAAGGCAGAAAAAATGAATTTTTCTTCTCATTTTTTTTAAAAAAGAATATTTTAAACATATTTTATAAGTTTTGTATAAATATTATAATAGAAAGATCATTTACTAACTAAAAAATGAAAGTACTAATGGCTAATTACATATCTCTCACTCGTTTAAGGAGAAAACGTGTAAACAGGATCTCGATGGATGTGGGGACAGTAGTGGACATTTCGTAACAATGCAGAATTTTTATATACAATATAAAAGTTATTTATTCTTAGTACATTATCATAGTTCGTAATAAGTTTAAAATTATAAGTTTTTATTTTTATAAAATATTTAAATTATTTTAATAACTTTTCGATTTTCCTGAGAAACTTGCCGATTCACTTCTAACTTTCTTTTCAGAGCATTTAACTTTTCATTTTGGTTAGTCTGTAAACAAATTAAGATTCAAGTTTAATGTAATTGCACGTAGAAAAAGATGAAAGATTATAAATGTATTTTCAGGGACAGTAGTGGACATTTCAGTGACATAATTATATGACAATTAAAAAAATTTCTTACAATTTATTAAGCGGGACAGTAGTGGACACCCGTTGCACAATAATCCTTCGAATTTTTTCTGCCTTCCCATAAAAATGAAGTTTCCACAATTAAAACGTTCTAGTGGTTTCGTTTACTTGAGAATAGCTTTTTACTACGGATGCATGGGCAAAGCAAACAGTTTTGCCACACACACAAAATATTACGCGAAGGCAAAAATGAGTGCCTTTTGGCAAAATTAAAAAAATGAAATTGAGGGACACGTTTTTGCTAATTTTTTTTTGGTAGATATAATCATAATCTGCTAGAAGTAATGAATGAATATCAAATTACTAGGCTTATATTTTAATAAAAAATTTATTTTGTATAGTATAACTGAAGGAAAATTGAATATAGATTACAAGATAACATAACGTAAGTGCCCTGGAGACAGGGACAGTAGTGGACATTTTGCCTGCTTTTAAGTCTGCCATTCAGTTCTAAATTGATTTTCAACATTAATACGTTTGAATATTAGTAGATAATACTTCATTTTAATATAATAATCACAAAAGTTGCAAAACAAAATAGTAAAAATATATTTTTTGGCAGGGGGACATGAATGTTACCTTTTATTTGGAATAACCCAGTTAGACGGCTCAGATTGTCTTGAAATTGTGGTATGTTATTCTTAAGTACATATACTTTCGAAAGATGTAAAAAAATTGATTTTTTGAAAGTTCCGAAGTAGAATGCCCCCTTAATAAAAACTCCACTTTTAAAAAATTGTATTTTTCGATGCTGGAGACACAGCGCATTATAGAATTTTTTCAATTTTCTTCATTCAGGGGTTAAATATAAAAAGATTGAATGAATAATTAATTGTTAATATTTTTAGTTCTTAACTAAATAAAAATTATGTAAATACTTATCTGAAAAGCTAACGTGACAAGGTGAGAAATAAAACTTAACCTAAATCGATTTGATTAGTGAAACCGGAGATATAAGGTATGAAAAGTTTTCAAAAAGATTATTTTGAACAGCCGGTTGAACTTTTAAATTGTCGCTAATTATCCACAAATCGACCACCGCCCTCGATTTCTCCCTTCGTTAAGTGCATCTACCTCTCATACTGGTATTTCACCCCTGGCAATAAGGGTTCAAGCTGCAAGTGTGCATACCCCGAAGAATGTGTATTCAATTACACTTCATTGTTCGGCAATGTCTATCAACAACTCTGTTTTCACAGCTGATAGAGGTCTAGCTCCTAGCCCCTAAGGGATAGCGTGACGATATAGATCATTCACATGTCTAGTACACTTTTCGTTCCGCTTATGTATCATTTATCATTCCCTGGAATGAAATATTATTGTGAACCCTCAATATTCTATGTTTTTACTGATTGATACAATAATTATTTAAATAATTGCATTAATTATTAAACGTGAATTTGTATCTGCTTATTCCACAGATTAGAATTCTTTGGATATTTCAGTGGCAAAATTTTATTTCTTACATTTTCATCAGAGAATATTTTAGATTTGTCATTAATTATATTATATGAAAAAATTGTTCCAAAAAATACAGTACTTAATTTTATAGGGTGTTGGGGGGGGGGTGATGATGGACACAGAACGAGTAAAATTTTATATGGATATTGACATACATTTACCACAGACTTTTTTAACTACATACATTGTATATCGGACAAAAAAATTACTCTAATTATGTTCCTAAAGAAGTGGGAGTTCTTATAAACATAAAATATATACATATTTAATAAAACTCTAAAATTAAAGTATAATATATAAGAATAAAACTTTTATAATACAAGCTTTATACTCAGTTTTTGAGCGCAATATTTAAAAGTTAACAAATATATAGCAAAAACTCCTGTCTACTTTATTGAAGCATTAAAGGAGAATAAACGATTCCAACATCAAATACAAAATCCCGTACATTTTTCGTACCAATAAAATTCCCGTACTATTCCACTCTTTTCTCACACGCTAGACACCCTGTACACTGAAAATAAAAGAGGTGACAAAATCCAGTTTCAAAAAAAAAACGTTTTTTTTAACATATACTTATGTGTGGGTGTCACGCTGTTTTTAACGATCCTGCAATATTTCGAGGACGTGATACGGCGAGTTTCAATAATCTAAATTATTATCTAGAATATGTGTATAAAAAGATTTTCGGCAATTCGGATTCGTTACGAAGTGGAAAAGATTTTTATTTCATTCGTACGCAAACTTTCAAACGCGTTTTTTTCAAAACGACATTTTTCACATCGGACAACACGATATCTTAAAAACTAATTGACCGATTGGGCTCAAATTTTTATGGTATACTCAGGACATCTATAGTTTCCGTGTGAATCAGAATTATTGTGATATCTATATTTATTTTTATTTTTTTATTAAAAAAATAATAGAAAAGAATATGATGAAAATCGTGTTTTTATGTTTGACAGCTCACAAAAAAAAAATATTAAAAATTTTGACACAATTCTGGTTCACATGATAACCACAGATCTATCAATTAAAACGGTCGGTGATTGTTTAATTTCAGAACAGTAGAATAGCTGGAATCGTGTTGACCAGACACAAACTTTTTTTTGACATGGATATCAATCCAGATGTCTACAGTCGATTCGATTGTACATTTTAACGTAAAAAAAATTATAATGACTGTTGAATAGTTCGTAAATATACCCCCAAAAAACCAGACAATTTGGCCTATAATATTCCTCACAAAATAGTCATTGAAAAGTGTAAAAAAAAACGCTTGTCACATGAGACGAACCCCTTAAACTTTACATATAAAATGACTATACTTTACATACGTTTGAGTTCGGTTAGACAAAGTCGAATTCTAAGAGTGGTACACTTGAGGAATAATGCCCCATATGTATTGTATATATTATTATTTAAATTTATATTTATTTGAATTGGATAATTGTTTATGTGGTACAGTAAAATGCATAAATGCCTTCCCCCGTGAAGTTACGTGATAACTTGATTCCGCGTTGAAAAACGAATAAACACCTAACTTCACGGGGGAAGGCATTTATGCATTTCAGTGTAAAACTTCGGATTTGTGAAGTTTGTTAATAGTAAGTCTTTTACATTCTCATCAGAGAATGTATTAGATTTGTGTAAAATTCTAAAATTTCATCTCCCCCCCCCCCCCTCTTGTTCATCAAATATCCTCGTTCTGTGACCTCCTGAACCCGAAAAACATGTTTTTACGAATGTGTTTTTATGCCTGTAAATTTTATTTTGTCAGCAGGCTAACTTTCGAAAGGATGGGCCGATTGAATTGGCCTTTGGTATACTCATTTAGCGTCGCAAATAAAATGAAGGTCAAGTTCATTAGCCAGCCAATTTGGATGAAAATTCAAGAAGTTGGAGCATTTTGAAAATTTTTTAGACCATTTTTTTAATTTACAAATTCTATATACGCCCTATTAACCCTCCGCCCTTACTCCGGGTCAATTTAACCCATACATCAACTTTGGTTGCGTAAAAAAAATTTTTGACAATTTTTTTTTAATAATAATTAATTTTAAAAAATTTATTTGTTCATCCTAGCAGATTCTGAATTAGTTAAATTACATCTCAGAATTTTTTCAAGTCAATTAGATGAATCGCTATGAAATGGTACTTGATCAAAAAGTGGTAAAATTGACCCAGAGTAGGGATATCGTTCGAAAAAATAGGTGTAAGGACGGAGGGTTAAATTGACATAAGAACTGTTTTAATTTTCCTTAAAAATCGAAAATTCAAATTTTTAGCCAAATCAAGCGAGATACTGATAAAATAATAATAAAGATAAATATTGGTTTTCAAAAGATCTACAAATTATCCCGGCTTTATTTTTTCATAGGATAATAAGTAGTATTCGTTTAAATAATTTTTATAATAATTTTTATACACAGCCGAGCACGAAGCCCGACGTTTGAATGAGGATTAAATTAAATATCGAGCGCAAAAGACAAGTGCCTTGATGAGAATGTGGACCTTGTGGTTGTATGTAAAAAAATCGATCTCTGGTAGAATTTTTAAAAAATTGAGCTATATTTAAATAGAATGATGATTTATATGGGGGATTTCATATCAAGTGAACACACTTTTGAAACCGATGTCGTCCGATGAGACTCAAACTTGCATAAAGTTTAGTCCTATTGATTAGTAGTTACCACACCAAATCTGAACGAGATCGGTCAAAAACTTGCCGAGTTGGAGGGGGTGGAATTTTGACATTTTAGTCAAAGAGCCCTTGTTTTGGATCCATGTAACTAATAACCCAAGCACTTAGAAAATTTTGTCCAAAACGTTTTGTCAGGTTTTTCTTCAGCCTTTAAAAAAATATATATAAATATTTTTTAATCCAAAATTTGACCGATTTTTTTTAAAATCAAAAATATTTTTGACTTTTTCTCAAAAAGGGACGTTTTTTTTTGTTTTTTTTTTTTTGTTAGCTCAAAAAAAAAGCTGAGGTCTTTTCCTTTAGGAATCTTGAGGTCCAAAAGTGGGCTGAGACTTGTTTATCTATCAAAATTAACGTCGAGTATCTCGAAACACCCATGACGCTAGCTCTCGAACGTTGTTAGGTGGAGTCCATGTCAAGTGATCACAAAACTTTTCGTACTTGAATGGGATTTGCGTGTAATTCGGTGTAATCAGTCCTTTAGTAGTCTAGAAGAACCGGAATAAATATTTTTGATAAATTTCAAAAAATGGCGATGATATAAGAATGTGAAATTTTTTGGACCTTTTGTCTAGAAACATGATATCTTTCGTTCTAATTAACCGATTTAGCTTTTTAAGGCCCACGATGCAATACACAGAACTTGTAAAGTACATATAGACCTTTATTTGTTAACAAAATAAAAAAAAAATAAAAAATTGCTTTTTTTAAAAAAAGCGATTTTTGTTTTTTGAGTTTACAAAAAGAAGTCAAAAAAAATTTTTTTTCGTTTTGAATTTTTTGTTATATGAAATTACGCTTTCTTAAAAAAAATTTGAGACCTTAGAAAGATAAATCGGTTAATTAGAACCAAAGATATGATGTTTCCCATTCAAGCACGAAAAGTTTTGTGATCACTTGACATGGACTCCACCTAACTACGTTCGAGAGTTAGCGTCATGGGTGTTTCGAGATACTCGACGTTAATTTTGATAGATAAACAAGTCTCAGCCCACTTTTGAACCTCATAATTCTTGAAGGAAAAGACCTGAGCTTTCTTTTGTGTCAAGTTTGAGCCCGATCGGACGACATCGGTTTCAAAAGTGTGTTCACTTGATATGAAATCCCCCATATGCTAAATTAATTTCAAATTTGTTGACCTTACCGTTGCGGAGATAATTAATATTAAAATTAACTACATTAACATGTAATTCACGAGGAATGCATAGGCAATCATTTTTAGTAATTAAATGCTCTGGTAGAGAATTTTAAAAAATATCAGTATTTGTGCAGCTTCAAAGTACAAATTAAAAAAAATTAAATTTATTCAGCACGTAGTTTAATAAATAATCTAATAAAATACATTGAAATTTTAGTAATTTTAAATAGATAAATATAACCGTATTGCGATCTGGTAACATTGATCTGACATTTTTTAAACTTCTAACCTTTTTAACAAAAAAGTCGTTGATATCAAGCTATTCAAATTTCAAAATTCAGATTGAGACGTTGCCACATCTACAAGTCTGCCACTGGTATACCAGTAGTGGCTATACGTATACACAGTTACACACATACTACTAATTTTAAGCCAGTAACGCACGAAATTTTCACCATATGGGCCCGTCAAATTTTTTCAATATAGCATTACCTGACGGCGCCCCACGGGACCTTAAGGTCGATAGAACCTTAAGTAAATCATTTTTCTTCTTCAATTATAATTAATATAATTCAAAGTATTTCGCAGCGCTAAACTTTGGTGAGTGCAAGCTTCCCCGACTTTGTAAAATAATTATAAATGATTAATTTCCCTTATAGTATAAAACGTTCGAATTAGCTGCAAATGCCGAATCGGACTAAATTTTCTCGAATTCTGGGTTATTTACTTATAATATAACACTCAATTTAAAAGTTTTGAGTAGAGTGCGGTTTGAAAAATCCAAACTGCAAATTTCATGTCAAGTTTCCCGCAAAATCAACATCAAATTATCGGGCCGGATCAGATATCTAAAAGGAGCTCGTTCCTGAATTTACACGAGCGCTCTATAATGGGGCGAAATGAAAAACGATCTTTAAAATGACTTTTAAGCCGCAGTTCTTGGTCAATTTGCAATTCTTTTCTTTTAAAAAATTCAGCATTAAATTCTCAAGAGATATGTAGAGGAGAATTTTTGAATTTTTATTTGTTCACATTGTTATAGAACTGAAAATAAGGAAAAAATGTTGATTTTTAAAATTTTTATTATTTCTAATTCTCTGTGAACTTTTTTCAGTGGCATCATGCCTCAGATTTGATGCAAAAAGGTCGATCGAAGAAAAATAAATTGTTGACATGTCAAGTTATATGTTATAAACAAATATTAACAAACAAATAACCATTATGATGGATTATGTTTAATTACATTAAATTTATAAACAATTATTATAAATATGCATGATTTGAACAATTTTAGGCAGAAATAAACCGAATTTTCCTTCGATTCTCTTCGAAGCTCATTGCCTATGATGTGCATTGATATATTTTTGTCATCTGCTATAATTTTGTTAATTTATCAACGAATAATGTAAATATGAATAAAAAAATCCATTATCCTGACACAGAAAAAGGTTTCGTATAAAATAAGTTTTTGTTAAACCAACAAAACGTCTTGTTGGACCAACAAAACTTTAGTTAACAGAACAGAATGAATATTTTTGCATGTTTTTTTATTGTTCTCTACTCACACTGAGAAAAATATTTTTAAAACGAAGTATTGTTTTGTTTGATAAATAAAATTTTTTTTTGTCCAACATGACGTTTTTTTGGTTTTAAAAAACTTTATGCTATATTCTACGGAATTGACTAAGAATAATTAACTGGCGGTTTTTGGGGTCGCTGATTACGAATATGTATTCAAAAATTAAAAATTAAAAATGGCAGACCCAATATGGCGGTGAATATTTTGAAAAGTCTACGGAATTGGCTAAGAATTAGGTTTTGGGGTGTTTTGGGGTCGGTTTCGCTTACAGTTTATATTTTGCATATACATATATTGTATACGGATAATTAATGGTGTTAATTATCATTTTATTAATATCATTTATGCGCAAGAAATGTGAACGGAAAGAAGATTACCAAAACGAGTAAGCTCGCTCGTCCGCGGTCCGTGTTGATGTAATTGGAACAACAAATGACGGTGAGCCAGCGTGCGTGCGGCCATGTAAGTAAAGCAGTGGACCCAATACTCGAACAATACCCGATAGTCGAACACTGTCAGAGTTATTTAATTTTAAAAAATAATATACATTTTTATCGTTTTCACAAAAAATTTGATAAAATACTTTAATACTTTAAGTTATTATTTAAAGTGTAAAAAAAAAAAGAAAAAGTGGTACCATCGTATAGAAAAAAATAAAAGTTCGTGGCAATTCGAGGAATCACTTGTAATATGGTTAAGGAAAAAGAGGTGAGTAAATGTTTTTATTGTTTTTTATATTTTTTGGGGGTGTTCGGGTATACCGTCTTATTTTATGTTAAGTAACCTTAGACCGAACACTGTAGCAATTTTACAATATAAGTTGAATATTATCACGGCAATCATTGGTATCTTTCTGTCCTATGTTCGTCGCGGTAATTTTCAATAGATTTTTAAAAATTAAGATATTGACAACATATAATTATGATTTTTTTTCTCAAAGTATATGCGCACAACTGAACATTACATTTATCTAATACCATTTTTAAATTATGTATAATGAAATTTACACATAGGTTTTCATTGATTTTTTTTAGAAATTGTTGGTTCAAATTCTAACTTTAAAATACGATAAGTAAATAACTTATCATTCCTAACCTCTTTCTAATTCGGATTGCACTATTCGCCTACTGGGTCCTTGCCTGTTTGACAACTGCTCCCAGGGGCAAAAACGCGTTCGACTACTGCTCCTTATGAGTCAATCTTTAAATATATATATATTCTTTAAGTTACTGTTTAAAAAATCTATATTTTCTTGATTAAATAGTTCCAAGAATGTTTATCTTTACAACTAAAAATAGCTTCATACGTTTTTTCCGAATTTAAATACTGTAAAAATGCTTTTAAATGTGCAAGAGTTGACACTAAGCCGTTAAGTGTTTGAGTATCGGGTCCACTACCTTATACTATAAGCAGCGACACAACTGAAAAGGTGTAAAAATGGGCACACTTAACCTCAAGTGCACATCCTAAGGTAGACATTCATATATTTCAGAACTCAATATGTTGCATTATGTCGGATTATGAATAATCGGAAGAAAGTGTTTTACTGAAAACTCTTGTTTTTCATTTACTAATAATGTGATTGTATTTGATTGCAATTAAGAATTACAGATTGAACTGTTTTTTACAAATTTAACACCTTCGTGAATTAAATAAATCGACGTAGGAAGTTAGAAATCAATTTCTTAACATCAAAAATCGTATTTCCCTAACGTCAGTAATACTACGAATTGTTATAAAATTTTCTACGTTGTGCCTGTATCATCGAAACAAAAACTGATCAATCAACATATAATTATCGTCAATAGTACTTCAACTAGTCCTGAATTCAGCACTTTAATTCATTTTTTCGAATTCAAAACTCGAATTTTGGCCACAAAACCGAGTCTCCTGGCCCACTGTGGAGCGGGAAGTGTGTTGTCAACTGTGATTAGTGGTATAATGAAAAAAATGTTTATTTTAACAGTAACCGCTCGTGTCGGAGTTTCTGCGTGTATTGTGAAAAAGTTGCTGGTAGAGTTCCACTAATATTTTTTTTATTTCCATTGTATACTTTTTTGGGTCTGATGTCTGAACACTCTGACCCAAGATATCTGGTTAGGGTCTAAAAAAACCCCCATACCGATATATCCGCGTCGGATCTAAATAACTCGACTCGAAATATCCAGGTCGGATTAAAAAATTTTAAGCCAACATTTTGGGATCAAGTTTTGTAGTTTAAAGTCCCCTGAAATTTTATATCATAAAATATACTTACCTTAAAATTCAAAATAAAATTTTTATTTAAGAATCCAATAATTTTTTAATTTCAAATTGAAATCATGTATTTGAAAATAATAATTAATCAATTATCAATATGCAATGTTTACGGCGCGTTGGAGCGCATGTATAAATCTATAATATTGCTTATCACACAATAAATACATGTTTGAAGTAGTCTTCTTATAATAAAAATGTTATGATTTATCTGCGAATATTTAAAATTACTTTATAATGTGTTTCTACAACTTGAATACTAGATTGAAGTTTCACGCCTATGATTGTGTTAATTCGTATAAGCGGTTTTCGTACTACAAAAAAGGGAGGATAAGAGCTACGCTTATAGAGTCTCACCCCAACGAATCTACACCCCAACTCATCAGACACCCCATGGATAAGTGATTTGCCATGGTGAACCCCCACGTGAGATTCTAATGTCCAGCACCTGGTTACATGACACTTTTGAGAGGCTACGAGTTCCCCTTAACATCCGGATATTTATTTCTATTGTTTTCTATCTATATACCTATTAATTCTCACCAGAGTGTGAAATCTATTGTGATCAATGTAGTAAGTTTTCCAATACTCTTCCATACAGACAAACCGTACATTACATGTTATGTATTTATAACACATCATACAAAACTAGTTTTGAATTCGATCTCGGGTGTTCCTTTTAACTATATTTATGTTTTTTTGTTCTTATTTGTTGAGCACTTTGCTTCCTTGTATAAAGTTTGAATTATGCTATAGTATTAATTTAATTAATTAATAATTCGTCTCCCAAGTAAGGAATCCTTCTTCCCTTTACATAAGCTTTGAATTTTGATTATACATTTGAGAAGTTCTAGTCGAAAAATCAATTTTACAAAAATTATAATATATATGTAGGGGATTTCATTTCAAGTGAAACCAGTTTTGAAATCGATGTCGTCCGATCGGGCTGAAACTTGCACAAAGTTTAGTCCTATTAACTAGTAATTACCACACCAAATTTGAACAAGATCGGTCAAAAACTTGCCGAGTTGGAGGGGGGGGGGGGATTTTGAGAGTTTGGTCAAACAGCCCTTGTTTCGGATCCATGTAACTAATAACCTATAGCATTTAGAAAATTTTTTCCAAAACGTTTTGTCAGGTTTTTCTTCAGTCTTTTTGAAGAAAAAAGATAAAAAATTTTTAATCCAAAATTTAACCGACTTTTTTGAAAATCAAAAATATTTTTTACTTTTTTTTCAAAAAGCACCTTTTTTTTGTTTCAAAAGAAAGCTCAGGTCTTTTCCTTTAGGAATCTTGAGGTCCAAAACTGGGCTGAGACTTGTTTATCTATCAAAATTAACGTCGAGTATCTCGAAACACCCATGACGCTAGCTCTCGAACGTTGTTAGGTGGAGTCCATGTCAAGTGATCACAAAACCTTTCATGCTTGAATGGGATTTGCGTGTAATTTAGTATAATCAGTCCTTTAGTAGTCTAGAAAAACCTGAATAAATATTTTTGAAAAATTTCAAAAAATGGCGATGATATAGGAATGTGAAATTTTTTAGACCTTTTGTCGGGAAACATCATATCTTTGGTTCTAATTAACCGATTTAGCTTTTTAATGTCTCAATTTTTTTTTAAGAAAACGTACTTTTATTAAAAAAAAATTCAAAATGAAACAAAATTTTTTTGACTTCTTTTTGTAAACTCAAAAAACAAAAATCGCTTTTTTGAAAAAATGCTATATTTTATTTTTTTTATTTTGTTGACAAATAAAAGTCTACATGTGCTTTACAAGTTCTGTAAATTTCATCGCGAGCGAATGAGTAGTTTAGGAGAAAAAAATTCAAATGCAACGTCCTTTGATTTTCAAAAAAGTCGGTCAAATTTTGGATTCAAAATTTTTTAATCTTTTTTTCTTCAAAAAGATTGGAGAAAAATGTATCTAAAACGTGTTGGACAAAATTTTCTAAATGCTATAGGTTATTAGTTACATGGATGCAAAACTGGGATTATTTGGTCAAACATTCGCCCCCTCCAACTCGGCAAGTTTTTCACCGATCTTGTTCAAAGTTGTGGTAACTACTAGTTTGGGCCCGATCGGCCGACATCGATTTCAAAAGTGGGTACATTTGAAATAAAATCCCTCATGTAAATACAAATTTTTTAATTCAATATTTTGAAAAGTCTTTTCGTACATTTGCAGATATTGGTTGTGTAAATAAACCCTACAAATGTCATTAGTTTATCTAAAATTATCTTTAAGTTATAGTAGTGACAGCTATATTTTACCTTTTAAAGACATAAAATCTATTATTTTTATATTTTTTTTCTTATCTCACGTCCTTTGTCTTAAAAATTAAATTAATCATATATAAAATATATCAAAATACCATTTTCCTTATTTAAAAAAGAATAAATTATTTCTCCCACCTGAAAATGTTTAGAAGAAAGTTTACCAATCTTTTTAAAAGCAAAAATTTTTATATATCAAATTTTTTTCATATTGTTTATTTTGACTAAAAATTAGAATTTTTAAGTTTTTAAGAAAATTTCAAAACTTGTTGAAGATTTTTTTGTACAGCTTTTAAAAAGTAATTTTTTCTTCTCTTGAGTTTTTTTCTTTATTAGACCTTCAAAAAAGTGGTCTAAAATATTTTTATGTAATCTAACTTTTTGAATATTTATCGAAAATGGTAGGTTAACGAACTCGTCTTTTCTTTTTATATCCTTAAAAGTGTGCCAATATACAGACATTGACGTAAAAACTATTCTTTCTCTCTCAAGGGGCCTCAAATTATCGATACGTTTTCACATAAAACCAATACCTTAACTCATTGAGATAATAATGAGAATTTAAAAACTAGCTGAGAAATTGCATCAATTTTGTGCCCCTTCAATGAGCATTTTGTTTTCTGTAAGTAAATATGATTTGCTTCCATATTATATACCCATGGGTTGCGCCCGTGCAGAAAAATGCCGCAATTAACCATATCTAAAATAAATGTCTGACGAGATCCTGGTTGGCATTTCTATTTCCGATAAAACTATTTTAATATTGTTGGGCATTTATAGAGCAATGATACAGTAGTAATATCTCATTATTACCAATTTATTGATACTGAAACAGGGCACTGAAGAGTTTTTCACATTGAAACAAAAAATCGGGTAAAAAGAGGGAAATCCCAATATTTTTCAGACTTGATTATTTATGTAAATATAAAATATGATTATATTTATACATTGCAAATTTAACAATGTTTATATTGTTAACAAACACGAAAAATTATATATATCATTATTTAACTTCATTAAAAAATCCCTTACAATATTTACAAATATTTTAAAATAATTGAAAGTCGTGAAAGTATTATGATCTTTTTTCGAAATTCCTTAAAAACTTTTTAAGATCACTTGAATTCTCTCGAACTCGCTTTAAATTTCTTATAATCTTGATATATTTGAAATTTTGTAAAATCTCTTGAAATATCTTTAAAATCTTGGAAAATATCTTAAAATCATTTTCAATTTCCTAGATCAATTAAAACTAGAAATCGTTTTAAATTCCTGAAAATTGTTTAATATCATTTAAAATAGTACTTACAAAAATTTTGTGAATAATGATTCCACATAATAGTTTTGTATCCTGATGGGGTATTGACCAGTTTTTCATAGATAGGGTATTTACTAGGGCCATTTTTTGGGTAAACTGGCAAGGCCCAACTAGTTTTCCTTAAGTAGGGCAATATTTTGTCAAAGCGTCACAAGTCTTGTGGGGGTGTTGCCAGTTAACCTGGTTAGGGCCATATCAGAGGTAGGAAAAACTGACCTGGACCTGTCAGAATTCCATCACATTTTCTACACGGGTACATGCCGACAGACATGAACATGTAACATTTAATATAACAACATTGATAAGTATCACGAAATCTTTGAAAAATCTTGACTATCTTCGAAATCCTTTAAAATTAGACTAAAATATAAAAAATCTCTTAAAACAATTGAAAAATTCTAAAAATCTATGAATGTCTTTAAAATATTTTGGAATATCTATTTCTGCATTATTCTCTGAAAGCCTTGGCAAACATAAAATTTATTGTTAAATTTATAATCTATTTGTATGCCTACTATATAAGCTTTTTTATACACACAAATTATATAATAGCGTAACTATTGATAAGCGAATGGAAATGCAGGATGCGGTTCAAGTGTAGAAGGACAAAAAGAAAGATAGATATCGTATTTTATTATATTTATATTAATGATTTTTGTATTGAAGTAACATCAAGAAGAAAACATATAAGACATGAATTTGAATATGAATATGAATATGATTATTTCTTAGAAGCATATATGTATCATTTACGTGTCGTTCTTCTAACTATAGTCTAACAGTAAAATTTCTTATCAGATCAATGAAAAGGCGGAACCGCTTCCCGGGCAACAACGTACGCCCGGCTTTGCTAACCCTCGATTGGACGAATCAGATGCAAGTTCATTTTCAACCCCTCCAGCATGGTTTCCATCTGACTCTCAATTCATTTTCAGTTTAGTTATACAACTTGAGTAATCATTACACTTCTAGTGGTGTCGAAAGGAAATAACATAATTAATTTCAATTTTGCATCGCAATATTCTCCTTACTAAAAGAATCACCTGCGATTGAACAATGAGTGCAATATTTTTTTTAGTTATAAAAGTGCTATTAGTTTGGAATACAAACAAATATATCCACGGAAGGAAAAACCATTAAGCGATGTGAATGTCATTGAATAATTAATATTTAATAACTATTGTGTAAATTTATATATATGTATAATATGAAAATGAATTTTAAACTCAGTTCTATATGGTGTGACACTATTTATACAAAGTTGGTATGAAGATCAGTAATTGTGAAACATTTTTTACCAACGTCATGGAGAAGAGACTTGGACAAAAAATGATTGAAGATTACATCTTTTATCGAATTATCACAAGGAAGGAATGAAGGGCAAAGGAATTACGTGCATCCGCCGAAATTCGAAGAATCTCACATCTGTTGATACAAGTTAACTTGCACGTGCCAAACACGCGTTCGTATTTAGAAGTATTTTCGGGGCACGTGCGACACACGTCGATGATTTACTCGGACGTGCTTCAAAAAGGAAATGTAGTGATTTCTGAGCTATCAACGAAACAAGTGTAACAAATCACAGAAATTAAACTACCAACATATTCAGTATTAAAATTGTCATTACATAAAAATATATCATTAAATTATAGTAAACGTGTCTAGTCTAGACATGATATCTGGTCTCTATAGTTAAATATTAGTGATATGCATAAAGTGGAGTGAAGACCGAAAAAAGAAGGCAGAAAATAATAATGTATAATAAGTCAAATTCGTTCTCCATATGCGGACAAAAACGAATGGATGTTTCCGCACCTGAATTGAACACTTGAATTTATTAGCTATCTTGTTAAAATGTATTCAATGGATAATTTGGAATTGGATATGATAAACCGGCAATATATATACGAAGCACACAGTTTTCTTGGTAATGCGGGAATGACAGCTTTACCTCCTCATTACGGAGCTACAACAATGACTGCACTGCCAAACATTCCGTCGCAACTATCTTCTCATCCAACCGGTAGCACTGGTAGCACAAGTGGAAGTGATCTTTACTTCTATGATGAAAATAGCAGCGATAATGAAAGCCTCTACAGCAGTGATCAAGAAAATCATACTAGAGAGTAAGATTTAATATTTCAAATTTAAGATTAAGGGCATCATGTTCTATGTGATGTGAAATTTTTATCGGTGTTCACCATGGCCAAACGCAATGATACACACAGTGTAAGTGTAGGGCGAAATGATAAAACGATGTTCAAAATAACTTCTAGACCGCAATTCTTCCTTGATTTTCCATTATTTTCTTTTAAAAAATACAGTATTAAATTCTTAAGAGTAATTTCAATAACAATTTTTGAATTTTGGCTTTTTTTACATTTTTACAGAGCTGCAAATAGCGAAAGAAATGTTGATTTAAAAAACTTTTATTTTTAATTTTCTCTGTGAAGAGCATGTGTTAATTACCATAAGTGGGCGTTAAGTTTACCTAAATTCACGGTCAAATAATAAATATTTTTTTATGAAACCAGACCATTTACTTCCGTTTCAGCATAAAATATTTATTATTATACACGCGTCAAGATGGAAACATTAATTTCGTTATTATGGTAGTGACCACACATACCCTTAAGAAAATTTTTAATTCTTCGTGGAATTTCAAGTTATTTCATGGAGGATTTCATACACTGTTAGAAATATATTGAAAATTCAACTATTTTCTTGAAAATTCAATAACTTTTGATTGAATATTCAACTATTTTGTTGGAAATTCAACAACTTTTGATTGAATATTCATTCAGCTACGGTAATTGTAAAAAACTTCAACTAAAGTAATTGAAGTTCTTTTTAAACTGTAGAATTTTCAGAGATTTGTAAGAAATGGAAAGTTTTTTTATGGAATATTGCAGAATTTAAGAGATTTTTATGACTTTTAAAGGTTTTTGCTTCCTCATAGAGGAAGCTTTGTAGTGGTGACAAAATTCAGTTTCCTAAAAAAGGTTTTTTTGAATATATTACAAGGGCAATATATCTAATATGATGATCTGAAAAATGTCCGGATTTATGTATGGATATGTGTGTTTACGCGCGTGTGTGTATATGTGTATGTGGGTATGTGTGTCACGATCCAGCAATTTCTTAAAAACACGTAGAGATAAATTGATGAAATTTTGTATAGTTGTTCCACTATATACCTAGTTGAATTTCTTACAAGGGTTTAACAAAATATTTTATTTTATAAGTTTTATGTACTTTTATAATTTCCGTAAAATTCATTTTTCCACTATAACTTCTCAAATATTGAAACTTTAAAGCTGGTGTAAGGGAAATGAAATGATTCCTTCCATCGAGACAAATCGATTGACCGATATGATTAATGCATTTCATTAAAAAATAAGGAAGTTATGTTTATTTATAATTTTGAAAGTTAATTTTTCGCTCTATGTTTTCAAATAATCAAAATTTTGAGTTGACGTAAGGAAATTGAACATTCTTTATGTCGAGACGAATCGATAGACCTGTAAGATTAATTAATTTAATTGAAAACTAAGAAAGGTACGGTTACTTGTATTTTTAAAAAAGTAATTTTTTGACTATAATTTCTGAAATAATTAAAATTTAAAGCTGATGTAAAGAAACTGAAGATTATTTGTGTCTAGACGAATCGATTCACTTAATGCATTTTATAAAAAAATAAGAAAGTTATGCTTTATTGGAATTTTCGAAAATGAATTTTTTGAATACAACTTCTCAAATAATGAAAATTTAATACTGATGTAAAGAATACTTAATGTTTCCTCTATGAGGAAGCAAATCATGTTTGCTTACAGGAAGCAAAGTGCTCATTGAATGAATACAAAAGTTGATACAACTTGACAGCTAGTTTAGAAATTTGTAAGAAGTTTCTAGGAATTAAAAAAATTTTGATGAATTTTAAGAGACTTTAAAGACTTCCTTTAAATTTTAAGGGATTTTAAACATTTTTTAGTAATTTGAAGAGATTTTAAGAAACTGTCAATATTCAACTTCAATTAGGAATAACTTTTGAAAAAGAAATTAAATTATTATTATAAAAACAATTAATTATGATAAATAATTGAAAAATTGAGGTAATTTTATACTTTTTTCTTAGTAATATGTCATAATTTTTACCAACCATTTTAATTAAACATTTTCAAGATTAGAAGTTGCTGCACGTGTAGCAACCTTCACGTACACGGAGGTTCGTCACTAAAGTTGCTTATTCACGTTCAGTCTAGAGGTCTCAAAAATTACCTGAAAGCAAAAAATTAAAATCATTAAAATTATTTACATACTTTTTGTTAGATGAATTAACTTTGTCTTAAAAATATTGACAATTGGCTAATTGGTAGGAATTTAAGGGGTCTATCCTAATAAGATGCGCTTAAAAAGGCTATTTTTATAATGTTTTTTGATAGGTTTGTATAAGAGATATTGATATGATGGTCAGAAACAAAAAAATGAGCGCGCCTACGGCGCGCGGGAAGTCACCTATGGTTCGTTCATCACGCTTTGCGCTCCGATTTGCGCGCTTGTGTCCTTCGTGAAGTTTGCAACTTACAGGACGCTTATACCTATATGTTTTATGTTAATTTAGTTAAATTATATATTTCTTACATGTAATTTTATATACATATAACATTTTTCATATTTTTAATGTTTACTTTTGTAAAACCTAAAACCGTATAATTGATTGATATTATAGAATATTTTATTGGCAGAACAAAAATTTTTTGCTGCAAAAAAAAACTACTGTCTATCGGTACTATAGTACTATATATAGTACTATAATAATAGTGTAATATATATATATATATATATATATATATA
>UCOH01011440.1:0-17009 GCA_900474275.1 Synergus japonicus | reverse complement strand
GAGCAGACGTGACACCTTGAAGAATAGCAAAGTGTACGTTATACCATCGCATCGTCTGAAGATCTTTGCTCTTCTGATTTTGATGGATCGCCCGCGGAAGCTCTCGCCTTGCAATACCATGTTTCTTTATGCCTTTCCTGCTTCCTTTCTCTTTTCTTTCTTGAACCCGTTTTCCGTCAATTCGTCGCTGTTTTTCGGGTTATCGGAAAACCGATTGCTAGAAGAAATGGTGGATCACTGGACGACCTCAGCTGACCTCAGCATGGATGTACCCTTGGGACAAGGGTCTGTTTTTGTTACTGACCTGTCTGTCGCAGTTAAAAAACTTCTGCCACCTAGCAGAGAAAAGAGGAAAACATGAGTTTTCAACTCCAAGGGAACCAAGTTGAATATAAAATGTAACCAGAGCTCTTCTCTCCTGATTTCGGAAGATTGTTGGTATCTTTATCTCAAAGATATCTTTTGTTCTAGAATCCTTGACGTGAAGAAATGTAATTGGGACTTGAGCTCTATTTTCTATTCTACCAAAAATTTCCATTTAATCTATGCTGCAGAACGGAAGAAAAGCAAAGGCAGATCCTCATTTACTAAATAGAATTTGTAGATTGTGTAAGGGTTCACCATAGAGATTTCTGAAATCTGAGGTCCCCTAGTTTCATCCGAGTTTCGTAATGAACGTGCTCTCGTCTAATTACCATGATTGTTCAGGCAACGTGACAATTTTGTGGAAATTGTAGCCGTGATTACGTTGTCACGTCTGCTGCTCACAAGGTTTGATTATACATGCAAAATTTCAAAACCAATCCCACATACTACTAATTTTGTTTGTCAAAGATCATTCATCATGCACTGATGTGTGTTGCAATATTTTTGTTCGTCTGAAATATTAATTTATTAGGAAACTAACAATATTAGTTATTTCGACTATAAACTATAAGGATAAGAAAGCTAAAGTGTAAAAGTAATCAGTATCCCTTGTGGTGACACAATATCGAATTTTCTTTATTTTCGTTCTTCACCTTTAACTTAACGAATAAAGAACTTGGAGACTTTGGAAGAGTTTTTCTCTCTCATCTTTCAGTTTGATTGTTTGTATTTGACGTTTCGAAATCGGCAAGTATTGTTTGACTTACATTTACTGAAGTTATTAACGTCGTCGGAAGCATTATCGTAAGTCTTCTGATAGTGCGTAAGAAAGTAACAAAAGTAATACCAGAAAAACTGAGGACCAAAGACTTGTTACGGTAACTTTTATTAGAAAAGTTTACGGTGCGGTCACATCGAATTATGCAGGGGATCATCTTGTTCAATGAAAGAGTTCAGATCCACTCTCTTTTCCTTTTTAACTATCTCTTTGCAACTAATCCTATTTCGTCACGCTCCTATTCTCTTTTAATTATTTTTGGCTCTTAATTTTAATTTTTCATTATATCCTAAGTAGAAATTATTTTCCCTACTGCACAAAAATAATAGAAAGAGATTCAGTCATATTTAAATCGATCTTTTGTTTTAATAATTATCGGGTTTCAAATCATTTTTAAACCTCTTTTTCCATATCTCCTTTTCCAAACCCCTTTTGCCAAGTTTCTTTACCAAAAAACCTTTTCCAAACCTCTTTTTGAACCTCTTTTTGAACCTCTTTTTCCAAACCTTTTTTCTAACTCCCTTTTCGAAACCCTTGTTCCAAAATCTCTTTGTTGAAACCTATTTTCCTGGCTCCTTTTACAAATCCCTTCTTCCAAGGTTTTTTTACTGAACCCCTTTTCCGAACCAATTTAGCAATCCACTTTGCCTATCACTTTTTCTAAATCCTGTTTTCAAAATCTCTTTTCATAATATATTTTACGATCTCCTTTTGTTTAACTCCTTTTCCTTTACTCCCTTTCCAAACCTCTTTTTGAACTTCTTTTTCCAAATCTTTTTTTGAAAACCCTTATTCCAAAATCTCTTTGTCGAAACCTATTTTCCTGACGCCTTTTACAAATCCCTTCTTCCAAGGTTTTTTACTGAACTCCTTTTCCGAACCAATTTAGCAATCCACTTTGCCTATCACTTTTTCTAAATCCTGTTTTCAAAACCTCTTTTCATAATATATTTTACGAACTCCTTTTGTTTAACTCCTTTTTTTTTAATTCCTTTTTCTTTACTCCCTTTCCACACTGAGAAAAATGTCTGGTACGGACAACAAAACTTTTGGTTGCTATAGAAACAACAAAAATTGTTTGGTTGTGCCAACCAAATCTTGGCACAGTTTGTTGTCCGTACCAGACATTTTTCTCAGTGCAATCTTCCTTTCCAAACCTCTTTTCGAACCTTTCTTTTTCCAAATCCTTCTTCCATTTCCCTCTTCCAACCTGCCTTTTCAAACCCTTTTTTAAAACTTACTCTTCCACCCCTTGCAACCCTTTTTTCCAACCTTCTTTTTTAATCTTGACACGTTTAGACTCAAAATGGGGAAATAACGGGAAAATAATTGGGAAAACTACTGAGGCCCTTTAAATTTGTGGCCTCATGCTCATTCTAGTGTCGGTATAGGAATTTCGTTGTGGCTCTGGCTGGATCCAGATCGGGAATTGCCTAATCAAGATGAAAGACTACACCTGACTAGGCCCAGACCTGGCAGCCCAATTTGCGGTTCTTGTCCTTCTCGGACCCTGTAGGGCGCAGTCTTACATCATCCGTCAGGGCTATAGTCGGGCGATTTCTACTAGGGTGGTTCGTGAGAGGCGTTTCGTAGATTATAATAAATTTTGGATCGGTCCATCGTAACCAGAGCTAGAGGAAGTATGATGGCAATAGATTGTTGGTTGAGTGTCATACACAGCGTGCCGAAATCATGCCGTTCGCACTCTCGGCTCTGTTAATCAAACGGTGTATGAGATAATCGGGATGATTCAATTGAAGAGCAGAATTCAAATAGAGGGAGAGGGGTAGGGTAGTTAGCCTGATAAGAGGCAGGGCAATTGATGTAAAGGACATGCGTATACTGACATGCTATTTGCGTCCATGCATGCAAGAGCAGGGACACCACTTATAGATATCTGTCTATTGTATGACGTAGATCTGGCCCTGCAACTGAGTTCTGTAATTCTACATTTCGCTTAGCTTCCGGATTATACGTAAATACGATTTTTATTTGAAAAATTATGAAAATTACTGTATGGAGCAGAATTTGAAATAATTATTATTTTTCTACTTAGAGAGTAATTGAAAAATAATAAAGTGGTTTCAAGTGAGGTCCACGTTTTTATCTATGGTGTTGCCTTTATGTGAAGCTTACCTCTGTAGAGAAAATATCGATCGCCATTAGCGTGATAACGAGCGGCTTTTAGAGTAATCCTGAAAGAAAAGGGGACAGGTGCGAGCTTAAATTTTTTCCAACTTTCAGCGCGTGAGCTTTCACCGGTGTATTTTTGGAGAGTTTTTTCACAGTCTCAGTTTAACGAACGTATCCAGTGTATATGTATGTATGTATGTATGCATAAGCACGTGCTACCATCTCTGTAATATTTACACTACATCGTCCGCTTTCCTCATTCATTTCCTCTGTCCCTTTCAATTTTGTAATATTTTCTTCACTAATTGTCGCGTCTGTCACGACATTTTTTTTTTATTTGAAAATATTGGAACTTCTTTATTTGATAGTAAAATTTAAAGTCGCTATGACTACTTTTGTAAAGAAGAAAGCAAAACCAACATTCGATCTCATTAAAAAAGTTATTAAGGGCTTGATACTTTACCACACGAGCAATTTAATTTCCCCAACTTTACACTCGCAAAAATAAATATTTTTTCCTAAAACCCCGTCTTTATGAAACTGAGGTAAATGGCCTAGTTTTAGGAAAAAATATTTATTATTGCGAGCGTAAAGTTGGGGAAACTAAATTTGCTCTTACAGTAATTACCACATGCCTTTAATTAAATTCTGTATCAGATATCTGTTTATAATTTTACTTGGAAACTTTAATTAACTCTACTGTTTTTAATGAAATTTCTGTTCGAAACTCACTAAAATTTGTAATATAACTAACATATTATTAGTAATATATTATTACATTACATTAATGCATGCATTACACTTTATACAGTAATGCATGAATATGTAAATGAAGCGTGAAATGTAAGTTCATAACTAATTCCGAAATGAAATTGAAAATTTATAATTGAAATGGTACATTACTAGCGTGAAAAAGGGGTAGAAATTTATTACATAAACATTCAGCAGAATTTTTGTAGTCTGTGTTTGCTGGAAGTTACTTCATACGGTCTAGATAAAATTCAGGAAAGTGGCCAATTTTTCCTACGTGCTTTAGTTCTCTTTGAATCAACAGTCAGTAATTCAGTTTCGAAGCTACGTAAACGTGGAAGGATAAAATCGACAAATCCTTCACGTACGGACGTCGACGAATTAACGCCTGACAAACGTTTACTTGCAATTGCTTGAACAGTCACATCAACATTTCATCGATTGTACTACCACATAACTATAACGTAATTCAAATCCTCTATTCATGCAAGTACGACGCAGACTCAACTAAATTCAATTTGTTAATCCCACACCCGTCACAACTCGCATTCTGCCACCGATTGGTCTGTTCATACCGATTCCATCAACTGTCGTGGATTAATTTTCTCCAGTTTCAGGAGACGGCTCCAGGTCCCTGTAGAGATTTTATGACAAAAATTCATGCTTTTTACTGTTTATTGACCTTTTAATTTACTCATAAGCTAATTAGATGTGGTCAAGTTGATGGGGGTGGAAAAGAGGATGGAAGAATTATAGGTTTAAATGACATAATTTTTTTTTTCAATTCAATCACCGATCGCTTTTCGAATAACTGATAGCAAAGGGTCCTTTATGCTATTTGTGAAATTCCATTAAATAACTTGGTTCGTTTAGTCTATAAAACAAATTCAACGCGAATGAAGGGTTAATTTCTAAAAGTAATTACTCCCACTTTGAACGTTATAAAGCGCGTAACTCTCTGGTTTAAGCGCTCGTTAAAATCTCGCCCTCGAGTTTAGTAAAGCTATTCGATAGTGAGATTAATTTATTTATCGTTCTGATTATAATTACTTTTATATCGTAAAGTCCTTTGAAGGTTTAGAAATGGATAAAATGTCCAATATCCACAGAACCATGAAACCGTAGATGGGACCAATATGTTTCCTATTATACATAAGAATAACGAAATTGCTCTTATCATTTAATAGTTAATTTTAAGCTGAGTTGTTGCACTAGCAATTAGTGATTTAAAAAAAAATAAATCACATTAAACTATTCCAGTTAATCGGCGGTTCAAAGGGAAGAAACTTAACAATGACGAGCTGAATAAAAAAACTCCCCTTATCCAAGAATAGGTGATTTATGTCTCCGAAGTGACTCCCTAAAACACAGGATTCTGATGCAGGAGTGCCAGTAACCTTAATCTGGACTTACAGTTGGTATGTTTTCTAGTGCTTGTAATACCCATAGAGTCATCTTGAACTTTTTGTCCCAAATAGCAAAGCAAAGCCCCTCTTCACCCTAACCGATTTTTTTCTGATCCCGGAGATCGTCTCCAATTCTTTTCATCTCTATCGACTCGAGGAAATTGGCTTCCCAACCAAAGGAATAATTTTCCTTTCTCAAATAATCAGACGACGTGAAATCGACTAATCATCAAAAGGCGGATGATTAAAAATTTGCTTTATAGAGTTTCATAGAAGATTCTTCAGTTTAATTCACAGCATGGATTTAATATTCTCATTTGTTTAAGAGGCCTTTTTCATTATTCTGATTAACTGTTAGAAACAAATACATGTTCTACCTGGTAATGATAAAAAATTCTTGTAGTTTCAAATACCGAGAATAATACATTATTCCACATGTATATATTAAAGGAGGAAAATTTATATTTGCTGAGAATGGGCATGGGCAGGGTATTAATTTACGGAGTATTTCGTTCCGTTTGTATTGGGGTAGCCAGGAGCTTTACCACTTTAAATGAATACCGTGTACTCTATTAATTTTGTTCCTTTAATTGAAGTTTGCACGCTGAATAGCAGCCGGCGCACTCTGATCTCTCTAGAACTTTCGAGAAAATCCGAAAACCGGGAGAGTAATGTTGCGACCACGATTGGGGATCGTCGGGGCTCTTCTCCCCCCCAGGAAACAGTCTGGCTACTAGTTCGTTACGGTTTCTGCCGCGAGTCCAAAATCGATTTGGTACCGATACACCCGCCATCGATTCCAATTCGTGTTTATGTCCCCTGTCGTCTCAAAACTTACATACGCCAGAAACATGTTCACACGATTCAGGTTCTTTCCACGCTGTTAATTTCAACATCTCATATCTATGATCCGGTTATCAGTTTAATCTGACCGTGTGTTTACGTATACTATGTACAATATAGGTAACTAATTTTCATCAGCAGGAATTAAAGCTGGTGAAATATCGTATTATGTAGTTTAATGTTTGAATCAATTTTTTTGTGGCAGGTTTTAAAACAATTTCAGAACCTTCAGAATTCATTATTTCAGAGTATAGAGATAGCCTTTAAATTGAGCAGAGTATTTAATTCATAAATTCATTGAAAAATAATTGATTTATAAATTAATTAAATAAACAGAGTTTATTAGTTTTTTTCGATGTAAACTTTACTCGTTTTCTGGGTATGTTCTATATAAAAATTATTTTTTTGATCTTATTGAACTCGGTTAAGTGTAATAAATCGGAAATAATGAATATCATATGGTTCGTTAATGAAAATTGAACATTACTCAGCAGAAGATTTTTGAAATGAGAGATTAGTTGAATTCTTGAGTAACATTAGCCCATATATCAGAACTTGAAAGCTCTTTCCTCGAAACGACTATTTGAAGTCGGGAAAAGTTTCTGATAACAAAAATGATCAATTGCTACTCTGTCTCTGCAGGTGAAGAAGGAAAACAGACTTATGGAAAAGGTATAAGAGTTTCAGACAACTTTACTCTACTGAGACTAAAAGTTTTAAATTCTGTTCTTTGCGATCTATTTTTGTTTTATTTCGAAACAAGAGAACTATGAAAGCTTATATTTATACAAAATTGATAACCGATGGAATTGATAACCGATGGAATTGATAACCGATGAAATTGATATTTCATGAAACTCGTAGTTTTTGCATTGAATAAAAAATATTTTGAAAACATTTTATTTACATTTCTAACAGTATATTTTACCAGATTACGGATTACTCAATCCTGAAAGGTGTATGAGATTCATACGTTAAATGTATGAAACTATGCATATTGCCTTCATGCTAAGAAGCTTATTCAGTCCTCACGAAATAGATATGCTTTCAAATATACATATAGCAAAAAGCTGCAGACGAAGTTAACGAGATATGAAAGTTTCACTCACTCCAGAGCTACAGCTAACTACTTTAAATAGTGATAAGGATAATTATTCTCATTTAGTTTGCAGATAAAAGAAAAAGTATGAAATGAGCAACGGAATTATAAGGGTATAAAAAAACACGTTCATTCGGAAGTTCTTATTCTTTCAAATCAGTTCATTAAACTTATAATTTAACTTTTAATAAGTACTACTTGAATTTACGAAGTTAAATGTGAGAATATGACAGTAATTTTCAGTTATACAGATGAATTAAATCAAAATCTAGAAAAAGGATTTCTTGACATAAAAAATGACATAAAAAAATAAAAGCTATATTAATATTTAAATTAAAATTTGAAAAATTACATAAGATTTGCTAAGTAAAGTGATAGAATCCTATTTTGAACGATTAATCTCAACTAACACTATCATTAACCAGGACCATTAAATCTCTAGCTGCCCGTTCAATTTCCGATAGCAGTAAACTTTTCCTGACTTATTTTCGAACTTTTCTGCAAAGAGAAGAAATGTTTGATCCACCTCAGTTAATCTAGTGGACGAAACAGTCTTTTCGGACGACTGTTTAAACGTTTTTTAATATCAGAAATTAACAAGTAGATTCTAAATTCTATCTCTTAATAAACTGTTAATTAGATAAATTATTATAGGGATCAAAAAGGATTTGATTTGATTAACATCTGACGTTTTATATGGCAGATATAATATCGCGATTGTTCTGTTTACTTTATCGTCAACTTTTATGTTTTCCGGCTTTTATGTTTTCATAAAAGCTATGTGTCATTAACTGCCAAATGATACACGTTGACGACAAAAATTCATTACTTTTAACACGAGGGCCTTCAGTATTTTTCTCAATTAAGGGTAAAAATGCCGAGAGTCCATTCTCTCGAAAATCGATTTTACGTATTTCTACTGATTCTAATTCTACTGATTCTCTATTGATTCTGTACTGTCTCCTGATACTCTGTTTACAATCTAAACATACAGTAAATTTGGAAACGAACCTTTGTCTACTTTAAATATTAATATTGATGAGAAGCATCGATTAACATCTTTTATTTTCAAGTCATTACCTATACAAAAATTTGATTTCAAAAGCCTGATGATAATAATACCTTACAAAGCAGATCTGGGGCCAAGACTTTTAAATTCTTGAGCAACAAGTTTTCATAAAGAACTTAACGAAATCATTTGAAAAAGGTCACAGTACAGGACTTCCTCTTTATAGGTTCGATTAAAATTTAAAAATCGAAATTTGTAATTCTAAAATCCTTTTTTTCGTTCCGGAAAAACCCAAGGTATTAAACTGAGGAATGAAGACTAAGTAAATAAGAACACGTGCAATATTATCCACCTGGTGCGAGAGCGAAATCCAGTAATCAGCTACTCCCTCATGCATCAAACAAATTTCAGTTCCACAATTAGAGAATTTCCACTGTAGTTATATCGTCAGTTTAATCTCAAGCACACCACTTATAACACCGAAAACATCTTGTCTTGATCACAATCACCTTGAACCGACACTTTTATTCTGAATTCAAATTGAGCAAGAAAAATGTTTTGTAGAAAAATGTCGAAGTGCAATTTTTCCGCAATTGTGATTGTAAAATTCAATTGAATTTGAAATATTATCACGATCTTCACATTCGTTTCACGTTGCTCATACGCGGGTGCAACATCCTCCCTTTAATGCACAAAGAGCTGAAAATGTCACGTGCGCGAATGATGTTCGTCTCCCTGCCTTTAAAGATGTACTCGGACTGTGTACGATATTTGAAGAGGCGGATTACCGGGCTACTTCCGGTGTATGGAGAAAAGCGCGTTTACTCGTCAGACACACGTTGCCCTCTTGAAAAAAACGTGATGATAAGCGGCGGCACACAGTCACTTCCAGAAGAGTCGCCGGCGGACTGCGAGGTAGCGCGCAGACAGAAATGTGGGGAGCGGCGCGGCTGAGGGAGATAGTACGGGAGAGAGAAACTGATGAAGAGAGAAAGAGAAAGAGGGAGATGTGAATACATGGAGATAGGGAGACAGAGGGTGGAAGATAAAGATAGAGAGAAATTGTCAGAGGGGAGCGCAGAGCAGGATAGAAAAAAGGGGCGCAACTGTGCAGCATCCTGCTCTCCTTTCGATCAACCATCTCCCTACTTTAGCCCTACATTTCTCTCCCTTTCACTCTGATTCTATCATTTTCTCCTTTTTCTCTCATTCTCGTTTTCCTCCCTTCACTCGTATCCTCTCTCGATTTTTCCCTTTCCCTTCATTCGTTTATCATGTAGCCAATTTTCTCTTTCTGATTGTCACCCTTTTCTCCTCATATCTTTTTTGTTTTACCCTTTGATCCATGTTACATTCTATTCGTTTTGGAGAAAATTCCGAAAAGCGTATTCGAGTAATTTAATACTTCTGTAATCGTGTAGAGGACAGATTCACACAGGAAGTCAGAAGAAGCTAAACTTGTATATATGATCTATTTAAAATGACTGGATTTAAAACTGGAAAGATCCTTGTTGATTAAAGCATTTCAGAAAGAATCAACAATTTACAATGTTGGTTGTTTTGGAGAGTGTTTACAAAAGGTTTTGAAACGGAATTTGGGAAAGGAGGTTGAAAAGAGAATGCAGAAATAGGGTTTGATATTTGAAACGCCATTTGCTCATCTTACACGGATGTTGATGGAAAAGTGACTCAGCATCATGAGAAAGCAATACCATAAAAGTATATATATATATATATATATATATCTTCGAATAGTGTTGTTTGCACGTGAAGCATAAAATTGTTTATGGGGAAAATCAAGATTGGATGCAGAGGGTACTCGTATATTCGTTAAAGAAATTTAACATCCACCACTGAAAAAAAGATTGGCATTTCTATCAATTAAGAGTCTGAATCTGTATTTCTTGTTTCCTTTATCCCTATCTATTCGGTTACAATAATTGATGGAATCCCATTTTACTCAGCAATTGAGAGTAAAGTCGGCACATTTTACCCTAATAAAAAAGAGAGGTCGGTTTAACCGTCTTGTTTTGCTAATCGAAAGCCTTTTTTTCTAATCATTTATTACCAAAAAACGAAATACTATTTATCCTGACGTCGACGGATAAAAATATATACTATTCTCTCTAAATAAACTATTTATTACAAAATGATGTACAGCTTCCGTTTCTGTTTCTGGATAAATTGGGATACGATTGATAGAAATGAAATAAAGCGGGATAAGATAAAAGGGAATACAGATTCGTATTGGTATGTATAGGCGATAAAAGTTTCAATCTTTTTTTTTTTAATAGTGGACGTTAACCCCTTTTATCGATGTGACCCTCCCTACTGAAACTGATTGTCTCCCATAAATGTTTTTATGTTTGGTGTAGAATCCACATTCATTTCTACTATTAATACTTTTTCAGAAACCTGGGCTTATTATTTTATTATTATTGAAAGGATACTTTTACTTATACGAAATAGTGTTGAAATTGAAGTTCTAAAATTTGCACTAGTCTAATTAAAGTAAAATTATACAGAACTCTAATAGTAAGTACACAGTTGGAATAGCAATTTACTTTGAATAATGTCTCTGTAAATGAAACACAAGAAAACTTTTACAATAAATTCTTGTGAATGGAATGGGAAACATATCCTGGTAATCCAGCCGCCACTAACACTTCTCTCTGTGCACTGAAGGTCCACGAGGGACTTTTGGTTAAAAATATAGTTGAGAAAACTACCCAGTTTAAGATTATTTCAGATATATTGTTCAAATCCATAGTGTTTATTATTTAAAGAGGTTTAAAAATAAATTCTCTATTTTGCATAAAAATGTTCCAGTTCAAGAGGACCTGTGAATATTTGTAACTAATTTGCTGAAAAGAAAAATTTAACTTGAATCTTTTGAAGACTTTTCCACCAATAGCATTGGTAAATCCTGAGTTGTTCCAATTTTTTATTAATACCTAATCTTAAAAGTGCTTTTCTAGAAAGTCACATCCCATCCCATATTTGCAATTCAAGCGATTCTTCCCAGGGAGGGTATTTTTGAATAGGTAATTTCTTTCATTTAAAGTATGTACTCAGGTTATATGTGTTCAATATTATTTTTAAAAATGTTATTTTCTCACAGAAGAGCCAGTAAAACAGAGCATACTTTCAAGAGACTGAAAACGAAGTAATGTTTTGACTTCGAGGTCATCTTCATGCATATTCCGGTTGCACATTTTCTCAGTTTCACTTTTCTCGGGATATCACGCCAAGTTGGTTATTATTTACCTCGAGTTATGAATAAAAATTAACAGTATCTATAATTTCAGATGGCAATTCTGCTCTAGGGTGGCTGGCGCATTAAAAGAAACGAGAATAAAAGAATGAGACCAGAGGAGTGGAAAGTAGGTGAATACGAAACCTTCGGGTATTTATTTTCACGAAATAGGTTGTTTTCCTTTCCTGCACACTCATAGTAAATATCTGTGCACTAACCAGGCCAATGAAGAGCTACATACTTTGCTGAAAAAACATTTTTATCACACAGTCAACGAAATCAAGGTACGTAGAATACTTTACTTGAAATTACAATTTACTTGATATTACAATTTCCTTTTCTCATATTGCAGATATTGGTCTTCCCTGAAAAAAAAGCATGAATCCGTCGGCAATTAAAATTCGGTATAAACATTATCTGCTGCCTTCCATTATTGGATTTCTCAGTTCTGTATCGTGGCAAGATTCCCTAGTAGCGGAAAACCCTTCTGTAGAGACAGTATAAAACGACTCAACCCAGTTGTGCTTAGCAGTGTCATTACTTTTTAATACCTTGGTGTCAAGTAAATTTAATGAGAAATTCATTCCATGAAGAAGCCAAAAGCTGCGTTCTGAAACATTAAGAAAATAATCTATGGATTTGTATTGAAATATTATACCATCAATTTTCAATCCGAACCTTTATTACATATGTAATCCGAAAGAATCAGAAGTCAGCTTACACTGTTAGAAATATATTGAAAATTCAACTATTTTGTTTAAAATTCTACAACTTTTTATTGAATACCCGTGTAGAAATTCTCAAGTCTGGCCTAGACCGGTGATGAAATGCGAAATCCGGCCGGGCCCAGGCCGGGCTTCCAGTCAAAACTGGGCGTCCACGTTTGGGTCAGGCCAGATTTGGCGTTTCACCTCGGTTTAACATCCCCCAACTTGGGCCCGCTCAGGGCCACAGTAAAATATCTACACGGGTATTCGACTACACTCAGAAAAAACCTTGTTTTAAATCAAAACTTTTATTTTAATAACTCAAATTTAAAATTTCCTTATATTAAAGAAAATTTTCTTTCTTTTAAAATAATTTTGTTTGATTCAAAAGAAGTTTCTTTAATTCAAACAACATTATTTTGAATTATTTTAATTTAAAGAAACTGTTTGTTTAATTCAAAAAAAATTTCTTTGAATCAAAGAAATATTTCTTGGACCGTATATCAATACTATGATTTCTTTGATTCAAATAAAGTTTCTTTGATTCGAAGAAACTGTTTTCTGGGTGTATTTTGTTGAAAATTCAACTACTTCTGATTGAATATTCAACTATTTTGTTGAAAATTTAACTACTTTTGATTGAATATTCATTCAACTACGGTAATTGTAAAAAACTTCAACTAAAGTAATTGAAGTTTTTTTTAAAGTGTACATCGACATCTTTATACGTTAATATTATAACACGTATCCCATGTCGAACTTGAGATGTAATATATTTCATGAATATGTGGCTCAATATATATTATATACATATACATATGTGTATATAATGTATGTATGCGTAGAGCCGTACACAGTTCTTCCTCAAGCAACTTCCTCTGCTTAGCCTCTGTTTCGGTAGCCTGGGGCTTATCGTCGTAGACTTGGTGCATCGTATACCATCTGATTCAAATCTCTCTACAACCCCTTCCCTCGATCTGGGATTGCATACACAATTCTCCTTCCCAAACAATGAGTCATATCGTATTTATCTGCAAGTCTCCTATGATTTTTATCAGGCCGTCATAAAATTGGAACGAACAAAATCGGGAAAACAGTCTCAAAAATAACGAAAATATCTTATGACATATTTCCAAATTCAAACTGGCTAATGAAAACAGACCATGATTCTAGTGAAGAACTGTATTTCTACCATGCGCTTCCAATATGGCGAATGCACCAATTACATTTGAAATTGAAAAACGCATCCAGATACGTTTTTCGGCAAATTTCAATGTTTTATTCTAAAAAGATGATTGAGTCGAAGTCGAAATATCGTAACGCCTATTCCGTACTTCTGATTCGTCGTGTAAGTATCGAGAGTGATTTTCAATTCCATGTCAATTGAATTTGAAATTTTGAATTTGGTTTCGTTAATAATCATTTTGTCACGAGTCTAAACTCAAAATACATTGAAAAGAATAGGATTTTTATGGAATTTTTTTAAGATTTCAAGGGAGATAATGGGATTTTAAATGTTATCGTAGAATTTTATTAAGAAATTTCCAAAGCTTTTTATAATTTTGAAAGTATTTTGTAATAGTTTTAAGGATTTCATGGAATTTGATGATATCTTTAATCATTTTAAGAGATTTTAAGAATTAATTGAGAAATTTTTAGAGATTTTCACAAATCTTAACATGTATTTCAAGAGATTAATGATTTTGTAGGTTTTTGTGTGCATTTTTCATGATTTTTAAATGATTTTCATGAAATTCAAGAGATTTTTAGGATATTAAAACGATTTTGTAGAATTATATGGGATTTTAGAATATTTCGTGAAATTTTAAGGGATTTTACTGACTTTGTAAGAGTTTTATGAGGTTTTAAGGAATTTTATCAGATTTCTAATAATTTGAATTGATTTCGAGAGATTTTTCTGATATTTTAATGATTTTGAGAGAAATTTATAGGATTTCATGGAATTTGATGATATATTTAATGATTTTAAGAGATTTTAAGAATTAATTGAGAAATTTTCAGAGTTTGCTAGAAATTTTTAGAGATTTTCACTAATCTTAACATGTATTTCAAGAGATTAATGATTTTGTAGATTTTTGTGTGCATTTTTCATGATTTTTACGAAATTCAAGAGATTTTTAGGATATTAAAACGATTTTGTAGAATTATATGGGATTTTAGAATATTTCGTGAAATTTTAAGGGATTTTAAAAGCTTTGTAAGAGTTTTATTAGGTTTTAAGGAATTTTATCAGATTTCTAATAATTTGAAGTGATTTCGAGAGATTTTTCTGATATTTTAATGATTTTGTGAGAATTTTAAAGGATTTCATGGAATTTGATAAGATTTCTATGTAATATTTTTAAGGAATATAAAATATATAAAGAGATTTTAAAGTTTGTCATGTAATTTCAAAAGGTTTCTAGGGATTTTTTTTAGAGATTTTCATGAATTTTAAGCGAGTTCACGGGTTTTCAAAGGTTTCTTAGAATTTTTAGAGATTTTCACAAAGTTTAAGATAGGTTTTAAGGGATTAGAGAAATAATATGTAATAAATTATATACTATTGAAAAAGAACACAAATGCGCGCGTGGAACGCGCTTTTGTTCTTGTTTCATTAAATAGAATGTATACATTTTTCTTTATTATAATTATAGAGAGTTATATTAATTTAATCCCGAAGGATCGATAGGAATAGGAGGGGGTTCTGGAGGATAATGAGATAAAGATATGATCCTGAATGATATGAATGCACCAATAGATATTTCGGTATTTGTTCTAACAGATATTTATACACGGAAAAAAGGTATGGTTGGCCCAACCATACCTTTTTTCCCGTGTAAATTTGTTATGACAAATATCTAGTTACGTGTAAGAAGAACATTCAATCATTAATATCTATCCAGACACGAATGCCCTGTGGTAACAATGCACAATGTAAGGATCGCTCTCCTTCCACCTTTTCGATCTCTGTTATCTAGATTCGCTTGCTCTTGCTCCTCCTTCTGCTTCCAGTGTTCAAAGCACCGCGGCAAACAATGCTTCCGATGGTACAGCGGTAAATGTCGTCGCATAATGCACCATTGTGAAAACGAGTTAATTTATACCGAATTGTTCCTGCAGTGCTTTTACAACATCATGTCTATTCCATGAGCAGTAGGTGTCCCTAAGGTGCAGCTGTTTCTATCTTCTAATCCAAATTAAATTCTTGTATCTCGTTTTATGCAAACAACATGATATTGACATTGTGTTGCCTTGTAGTACAAAGAGAATCTTAATGACAGTATTCATTTCTTGTATAATTGATGCAATGGTTAAATTTTCGCTCCGATTGAAGGTCGAGAAAAGAAAGATGAAGTATTAATTGCAAAATTTTCGAAAGACAAGCAAATATATGTTTTACATATTAGTATTGATGGCGTAATGCGTTTATGCCGCAAGGGACAAGTTATAAATGTGCAGCCTGTTGTGAGAGGAAGACGAATGCACGGATGGGAAAGCAGATTCCCCTGGTTTTGCAGTATTACCTGCAGCTTCCGTTCGGTCAGCGGAGAGATAGTGTGGGATAGTATCCGTGGACTAAACGTATAACGGATTGACAGACGGTCTCTTCCTTTCATTCTCGGCCCTCCCGACCTCCCGGAGCGATTACCCGGTAGTACATACACTGGATTGTTTGCCTACTGAGTGTTTGGATGGGTACGTATATGTTTGACTGTGGGAGTGTATCCTGAACAAATGGTTGCTTTGTAAATTCGAAATTCGTTGTGTGAATCGCGTATTCCCTCTTCCTTCGTTGATGGTAACGTAGCTGTTTCCGGGACTCGGCCGAATTTCATGCGTCCGGTTGTTGCATCTGCATGTATGTTGTTCAATAATAGAACATAGTTTCAATAGTCTAAGCCGCGGTTCATTGGTTACGGGAAATATGAATCCAGATCGAAATCTCTTGGGTTAGTATATGAAATTGTTTTTATTTATTTTTTTACATTCTCATCAGAGAAGGTATTAGATTTGTGTAAAATTTGACCCCCCCAGTTTTTGTCAAATGTCCACGTTTTGGGACCCCCTGAACCCGAAAAACATGTTTTTACGAATGTGTCTGTCTGTCTGTCTGTGTGTCTGTGTGTCTGTTTGACTGTGTGTCTGTTTGTCTGTGTGTCTGTAGATTTTTAGTTTGTGAGCACGATAACTTTCGAAAGAATTGACCGATTGGATTGTCCTTTGGTATACTCTTTTAGTGTCCTAAAATGAAGGTCAAGTTCGTTAGCCAGCTATTTTGGATAAAAATTCAAAAAGTTGGAGCATTTTGAAAAATTTTGAAACCACTTTTTTTCTTAATTTGAAAATTCTAATCACGGATGTTCATAGTACTCAAAAAGTCGAACAATTTTTCTTAATTACTTTTTTGGATAAAAAAAAAATTGAAAGACTTATAACATTTTGAAAATAAAAAAAAAATAAAAGAAAACTTAAATTAAAAGACAAGCAACGCACGATATGAAAAAAAGTCTAAAGATGAAAAATGTTTCTTTTTGAACACTCTATAGGACTGACATAAAAACTTTTTGAATTTCCTTAAAAAATTAAAAATTCAAATTTTGAGCCAAATAACGCAAAATATAGAGAAAATGATAGTAAACATAATTATTAGTCTAAAAA
>UCOH01011439.1:0-68292 GCA_900474275.1 Synergus japonicus | reverse complement strand
TATATATATATATATATATATATATATATATATCACGTATACAAAAATGTCTATCTTGGTTTTGTATTGTATTCAAGTATTTTAAACACATTATGTATATGTGTATTTTTATGGACGTCGAATTAATTAATTCATTCATTAGAATAATTAATCAATTATAATTATTGAAAATCAAATATTTTTTTTAGAGAAAATCTTTGAAGAAAAAAAAAAGTTCATCTAAATAAGAAGACGTCTGGAACTTCAGCGCAATCCAAGGGTTTTAAAATATCTATAAAAGTTAATTTCGTGACTGTCGTTCAAGAAACGATTGATGGTATATTTATTCAGTCGCCAAAATTGGCGACAGGTGATCGAATTTACGAGCTACCTGAGCATTTTCCACGCAGCAACATATTCACTTTTCTCATTCAATACATTATTCATTGAATCTCTATACGATAAAGGGTTTCGATCATCAAACCTCTATTATACCTACGTTGAATCGCAAATAGTTTATAAAAGACTCTTAACTCCAAAATCTTTCTCAATACAAGGAATTAATTATTATTAATTGAGAATTTTTAATTTACACGAGCTTGAATTTTAATATATGGTTATGTATACTGCTTGAATTTTATATATGGGCAAAGAATGCTAAAGCTTTGAATATTCCTTACGAGCTTTTTACGATATTGTGGAATGTATAAGCGCCGCGCGGATATCATTCACAATTATGTTATGTGGCATTTAGGTATGGCAAGTCATAAAAAGTGAGTAAAGCGAAAGGAATTTAGCGGACTTTTGAAAAATAACTTTGAATTTTATACCCCTTTCAAAGAATTTCCGAGGGAAGATACTTAATTCCAGAAAACGAGGAGAGAAATGTTGGTATGTACTATGATTTTACTACGCTATATTATACTAGGAATTCAATATAAGTGCATTGGATTATAATGAAACAGTAAATTCGGAATTTATAAGAAATTCTAAAATATTAGATTAATTTTCTTTTCTTTAAAAATATCTTTAACAATATTACAACAACTGCTTTTCCCGCCAAGGTCACATTGCAAGACCGGTATAGGAATAGTAATGCTAACAAATTTCTATGCAAAAAGATGAAAAATGTTGTAGTGGTTAACCATGTTGCTATAGCTATAAATATATCATATGTATGTACATATATGTATATTCATATTCATATTTTATATTATTTATTCGTGCATAAAAGAACCTGAGTAAACGCACGAACGCAGGTCGAAGTAGTCACTACTTAGTCATCATCAGTTATATCACACAGGTAGGATATCACTTTGACAAGTTTATTTTCGAGTTTTATTTTTGTATATACATTATATAAAAAGACTTGAGTTCAAACTTCTTTGCAAATATATCTAGCCTTCATATACTTCGATAATCTATAATGAGTTGACATAATTAAATTATATATTTATCAATTGAAGCAATATTATATAGGTTATATAAGAATATAATTTAGTCTACTCAATACTTTCAAACATTTCCATACTATAAATATTTTATTTTTATCTAAATTCATGTGATCAATATAATTTTATATGTCCCTATAATTTCTCGTAATACAATATATACTTGATTGGAACTGTGTCTAATTAATTATTATTTATATAATATAATAATTATAGAAAATAAAAAAATCACCCTTAATTTCTGCAGCTATATAATATATATGTCAATCATCAGTCTTCATTAATCTCACGATCAGCATATTATGTATAGTTGAATCGGTTTTACTACCTATCAGACCGAAATCTGAGTCACTAAATCTGCGTGAAAGGAATTTTATTTAAACGTGGGGTTGTTGTGCGTGCCGTAACTATACTGAACCTTTTGGCAATAGCATAGCTTTTTTATAGCTGAACATATTTCTTGTGTGTGCATTGTGCGAAATAAACAGTGGGAATCTTTTTCCATAAAATTTAAAGTTTTATACCGAAAATTTTGAAAGCAATGTCAATTCAAAGAAGAATTTGTAAGCATTCTAAACAAATAAAGTTATATTTATAGTATATATGATATACAATGAAATTCCTCATGTATGAACGCAATTGTTATAAATGGCGAGTTGCGCGCCATACATATATTATAGCTTATATAAAAAGTTATCGAAAATGAAAGTCTTTTCTAATATTTTCACTTGACATAATAGCTTCCTCTTCCATTTGACTACATTTTATTAGCGAATAAAGAATGAAAAAGATAATAATGTTTTGTTGCGCTAATTATAATTTGATTGCATTTTGTCAATTAAATTCCTCGTCTTACAAAGCTTTTCTTGCACAAAATGCTAAATCGGCAGAACCAATCGATGATACATAATGGTCATTTTTATGCTCAACATATATCATTCACCCAGCTTATGTCTATACTTATCAAGGTCATGTGAGCGTATCGAAAGGAAATCGCAGTTCTGCGACTTACCTCTATAATATTCAGTCAGGATGTGTTCTTACAAATCTCCTCATATGTCTAAGGATCGAGTTTTTTTTCATGTAAATACCAGTAATTGAAAAACTCTTATTGATATATGGAATCGAACCTACTTTCAAAGCAGGGTGCGTTGCGAAAATAATACTCCCTGCAGAGAATGATTAATAGTTCGTAACACAATCATAAACATTTTTTTATATTAGAGAGTATATATACGTAATACATAAATTGATACTTATGATTGCTCTTTGAAAAAGATTTATATCTCTATGAATTGTTGTATACTAATTAAAAGTGCAATTTAAAAATCGTAATATTTAAAATAGACCAGTAATTTGAAAATTATTTTAATATCTATTCAAGAAACAAAATTTAACACTTACTCGACATTGTATAGAAAACCATATTCTTGTAATACTTTATTTTATATTTATGACAGATTCTAGTTGGACTCACTGGTCGATCGTAAATCTTGAACTAGGAAATAACTCGTACAGCTATAATTAGTTGCCAGTCTTAACAAAATTGTTGAAGCCATGTTTTTGAGTCTTCTCGACTTATATATATATATATATAAGATGAATGTAATATAAAATATTACATTATATATATATATATTATATTACATTCATCTTATATTTTCACTTCCTTTTAATGTACTTGGCAATATTAAGGGAACCATTAATAACAAGACATGCTTTAATAAATATTTCTCTCCCTATACGACTAATTTTGAAATTTCTTAGGCCGGTTGATCAAGCAAAACTGATGATGAGTTGAAAAATAAAATTCAACTTTTTCATTCTTCCATATTTTGAAAGCTAGTTCTTTTCCGTAGATGCTTATTTCTCAGGATTTCATGAAATACAGTAAACGCATATAAAGCTATGATAACTTCATTCTTGTTATTACTATATTATTATATATCTGGCCATCCTTGCACTTCCTAGATGAAAACTTATCTAAAAGTTATGATTCTCATTTTCTCGCTGCACTTGCTTCCAGGAATTTAATCATAATTATAATAATTCTTCAACAAAGGCCAACGAACTTATTAACTTATTAGTAAAGCATTCTTCTTATACAAGAGACAACTTAAATTCTGTTCACAAAACGCTTCAATGCACGAGAGACATTCCTTCCTCCTTTCTTCTTCGCCTCTTTCTAATCTTGTTTATTATTTCCTAAACGAATTATAATAATTTAATAACTAATCTAGGCTTTATTGAATGCTTTTCAATAGTTTGTTTATATGAGAATACGTTTTTTAATCAAATTAATACTTGTTCTTTCTCTAAATTTAATCATTACCATTATATATCTTAATGTTTTGTTCTTTTTTAAATATATATCATAGAGATTTTAGAAAGTAAAATAATAAAACTCTAACATGAAACCTCCCTCCTAAATTTGAACATGGAATTGAAGTCTACATTCCATTTTGGTATTTCTATAACGGTGTTTTGACTTACCTAAAACAGAAAAGAGAAATTCTTATTAGTAAGGTACACTCACTAGAAATTATTATTAATCGCAATCAATAATGACAGTTTAAAAAAAATAAAATAAATAACAATGATGACCAATTAAATAATAATATAAATAGAATGTTTATTCAAGAGATTTCAATGATTATTCATAGCAATTAATTAAATAATCAGAATCAAATCAGAAGGGAAAACAGAATATTTGTACCTAGGTAATTGGATAGGGGAAAAAATTAGCATTTTCCTCCCAGAGCAATAAATCTTGCTCTAATAATATATTATAGATTTAAACCAGTGCTCTCTAAATCTGAACCAGCGAAAACCATACCAAATCAACGAAATTCACTGATTTGGTATGGTTTCGCTGATTCAGATTTAGAGAGTGAGTACACGAGTATAATGAGTATACGATTGTGATTACTGCATACATATATATATGTATAATATATAATATAATAAAATAATAATATAATATCTAATATAATATAATCGCGGCTTGCATTGTTCACACAGTGTTTTTGCATATTATACAATCACTCATACACGCAGAAATTCCACATATTTTCCAGTATTACGTCACAAAAATTATTCACAATTTGTCACATTTTATGTTTTTATTTTAGAATAAGTTTTGTTTTATATTATTGGATATATGTACATCGATTACAATTATTCTTTTAATTTTAAATTTATATTGTTTTAATCTAGGTAAGATTTCGTGGGATTGAAATGAAGTTGCTATATATATAAGTTTATATATATATATATATAACTTATAAGTCTATAAGTTTATTAAAACTTTTGGCGAGCGACAATCGCCAAATGAATCGCTATAAGCGGAGAATTAAGGGAAACTACTGACTTTGCGGAAAAAATTGGAAAGGGCAAGATTCATTGCAAGTCGATAAATGCATATAGACCAAATTTAATATATGCATAAAACTACAAACGCTTGTTTTCGTTTATTTTATATACATTCACATTGCTGAATCTTATATATACATATATGAATATTTATGATAGTAATTCAAATGTTTAATATAGAGATGTAACAATGTATTATATGTACATGAATTATGTATAAAGAATTCTGCCTAAACATAGCAAATATAAAAGATATGTGCACACAGATTCGAATTTCAGAAATAGTGTAGTAAGAGAGCTCAGATTTCATAACATTGATATTGAAAGTGATCGAAGTCGATGACATTTAAATGGAAAGTGTTCAAATTTCAATAGAGTCAAGTTGAAATGGAATGAAAAATACTTCGAAATTATTACCTTGGTTTAGAATTAACTTAAACATAATTCCTTTAAAATATTTATTTAACCATACTAACATATTGAAAGAAACTCACAGCAAAACATCTATCATTATTTTCATGCAAGCCACAAACGAGAATGTGAGAAGGATGATGAGAAAGCTGATATTTTCGTGAAACTTCCACTTGTCCTTCCCAATATACAATAAACGTCCCATTCGTATAATTGTTAATTCCCTATTTACATTTGCAACAGCAAAATTCACATATGTGTGTGTAAAATTACTAGCTCACACCCTCGACAAAAATATCTCTCACACTCAGAAACTCTATGTTAGAAAAATTACTAATATCGATAGCAAGTAGGGGCAAAGTCCCAAAATTGAGACATTTTCATACAGAAAATAATAAATTTTACTATTTCAATAGTAATTTTAACTCTTTAAACAGTAATTTTTCCTATTTAAATAGTAAAATTTATTATTTTCTGTATTAAAATGTCTCAATTTTGGGATTTTGCCCCTACTTGTTATCGATATTAGTAATTTTTCTAACATAGAGTTTTTCAGTGCATGTATATCTTTATAGATCGTGGATAAATTATTTCTATTTTGTATCCTATTTTGTATTTTGTCTTCTTGTTTCTGAAGTTATAAATAACTTAAGTCGAAGTATCTAAAAAAGAAAGAAAGAATTCTGAAAGTTTGAAGAAAAACTGTAATTGCATTTTTACAACCAATTCCACTTTCGCGCCTATAAAATGAATAATTCTAAACAAAAATTTCCATTGTTGGCACATAAAAGAATCTTTTATCTATAACAACATCGTCAATTTTAAACTTTAATAAATAATTAGAAAAGAAGACTATATATATATATTCGAAGTTGAAAAAGTGCCTTCTTTATGAATATTCATTACCACAAGAAGCGAATAAATTCGCCAAAATTTTATATATATAGATAGGGTACATATGTACCCTGAAATGTTTTGGCACAACAAAATAATCGAGACTGAGCAGAAAGGCAGTTTTATTTGTCTCTGAATGTCAGCCGCTGTGAGAGCTCTTACAAGTCACGCTCCACAATTCGAAAGGTTGTCGATCACGACGACATTGCTTGCGAAAATCGGGAACAATCGGAAAGGAAAAATAACTCAGTGTAGGATATCCAGACCAAACTAATAATACTCTAAACCAGTTTCGTTCAGAAAGAAAGGAGTAAGAAAAAAAAATGTTAGCGTGAGAGAATACGCAGGAAAGGTATGTCTTTTCTGGACGATAAGTAGTTTGAATTGGCCTTAGGGCAGACCAGTTGCATAACGAAAGCGAAGAACCAGTAAGAGTGTAATACAGTGACGTCCCAATTGGAGGTGCTGGCGTTAAATTATCTTTTGTACGGTTTTAGATTTCAGAGGAACAAAAGTAGAAGGATTACAAATTGTTAGTTGTAATTTTAAATAATATATATATATATATATATACCTATATATATATATATTATTTATTTTAAATAGGAAAAACTTTCGTAAATACATATTAACTAAAAAAAATTCTTAACTGAAATAAAAGTGAACGTAATCAATATTAAGATGTATCATTGTAAAATTGATGTTTAATTATTAAATGGCTTCGGTATCAAGAGGAACAGAAACTCCAGTCTCGCAAAAGTCTGTCTGGAACTGAATAAACATAAAATTCTTACCGTTTTGGGTAAAGTAAAAATTCCTATCTTTCATGAATTACTTTCATTTCATATATTTTCTACTTTTAATCCTGTTTCTTTTCATTCAGATTCCTTCTGTCTTTTGCCTCGGGGACTTCTTGGACAGGGTGCCATATTCAATTAACTTTTTCTAAGAAAGAATTCCGAGCTAATTTTGCCTAATACTTTCTAAATCTAAAGACAGCATGAGTGAAAAAACATTAATTTCCTAATTCTAAACATGAATGTCGCAAGTATATAATGAACGAGAACTCATATACATATATATATATATATATATATATATATTTTTTTTTTTCCAAGTTCACGAAATCTTCAATAAAGTTTGGTTTCAGTCTTTGAAAGTTCGAAAAGGTTTGGTAAAAGTGTGAAAGGCTTCCACCGACCGTTTGACTAGATATATGGATGCAAAGACTCGTTAATTTCTCTTTCGCAACTATATAATTATGATCAATAATTGTCTACAAAATAAGCCTCTTAGAAAAATGGCTAAATGAAAAACAAAAAGAGAGAAGATATAATTAGGCCAAGTGAATTTAGAGTACTAGTGAGAGTGATCGATAATTTTAATAGCGTATAATGTGCTAATAACAATAATTATATATATTATACTTTGCATTTTAAGAACACGAGTTATAATATAAGATCATAGCCGAGTTTTTGCATTTGAACAAATGAACTGCAGGTTCACATATGACTATAGAAACTAATGTTTATTAATTTGTGAGTCTGAAAGTGCTTTTTGGAAATAGTTCTTTTCTCCTGCATACGGTATTATATGAGTATGACATTCAAGCATTCATTTTCTCATTTGCCACTTTGCCTGCTTTACCTGGTTTGCCAACCGTTCACTCGATTTCTGGTGTGCAAGAAGTTGTAAAAGCGGTTCTTACATAATCTGCAACCTGTACTCTTGAGCCCAGGACTCCTCTACCTGACATATTCATGTGCGTGTATATGCCCAGGTGGTAGGTGGAAATTTCAGTATCACTCGTATATATACTCTGGCATTAGTATATAACTCGGCTGGAAATTGGCATACAAGTGGTGCAGTATCATGCACTACAATATACTGTATTAGAAGCGGTACTATATGAATGAGCTATATATACATAGTACCTGGTATACATACAAGCATGCTTATCCATTTGGTATTTATCGACTTTCAGACATGCATACCGTTTCGATTTTTCACAATCTTTATTCGTTCTATTTTTATACAATTTTTGTCATACATGTGCGGGATTGTGATTTCAGCCTTGTGTGAACATTTCTGCACAGTCGCTTTTCACTCGTGCGAAAACATTCACACAAGACTAAAATCACAATCCCTTATACTAGTAACGAAATTACTAAATTATACCCGCGTATGGAAAATAATCCTGGGGCTTTATTGGCTACGTATAGATCAGCTACGTCGCACTCCTACAAGCTATATAGGGACTTAATCATGGATCTAGAATGTCGAATAGGCAATCATTGGCGCTAATACATAATTATTCTAGTCTGTCAAAAATTATTTCCATGAAGTGGGGTATACTAATTAAGACATAATCGATATTTAATATAGTAATGTTTAATGTTATGTAGATGACTAACCTTGCGGATCAACAGCAGTATGACAGAACTCATGAGATGGCGTAAGTTAAATTATTTGGAACAAGCGAAAATCGAAAAGTTTTATAATTGGACCTTTGCGGAACTGAGAAATATTCTAGAAGAAAACCCAAAATTACTTTGCAAAAAGGGAATTAATGACAAAAGATGTGATAATATTTGGACGTCGTTATCAGGTATTACCAGGGGCAGTACAATGAGAGGGGGAAAGTCTATACAAACATAAAAGAATTGAGTACAAAAAATATTCATTTTTGAATTTTGTTTTCAATTTTTTGTATTTCTGACTAAAAGTGACTCAAATGAAACAATTCATTTAATAGTTAATTTATAATAAAATTATGAGAAAATAAACGTAATTTTTCTTAAAATTTAAAATATCGCTCTATTTTCTATACAAAAGCAAGCTTTAAGGGCATGCTCTGCCCCATGGTTTGTGAAAATTTTTTTTCGAAGTCACCACGGCCAAACGAAATGATATATCGCTTTCAAACTTTGGGATATGGAAAATGAGACACTAAATTGCGATTTAAAATTTAATTTGAGTAGTAATTTTGAAAAAAAAGCTAAGTCGGTAAGGTAGGGATCGGATTTTTTTTCAAAATTACTACTCAAATTAAATTTTAAAACGCAATTTAGTGTCTCATTTCCCATATCCCAAAGTTTGAAAGCGACATATCATTTCGTTTGGCCATGGTGACTTCGAAAAAAAATTTTCACAAACCACGGGGCAGAGCATGCCCTTAATTTAAAAAACTATATTTTTCCCTTTATTAGTTATGTAAGAGAAATATCAAAATATAATATTTAGAACTCAGATCCAAAAATCGTGTAGATTTCTGAAATTAATCTGCTCTGCAGCATGGGAACACGTAATGAGCCTTTCATGAAAAGATTAATATTTTTATCTACGATTGGAGTGCATGATAATTGATCATAAAATAAACTCCTAGCTTTTTCGGTTGGGCTATTATTTTTATTACAACTTATTATTAATTATTAGGATGCAAATAATTACATATATACAGTAGAATCCCAGTAATTCATATATATGTATTGATCAGGTCCTATTTGACATTACGAATTAGCGGGATTACTGTACGTATATTATGACAATGCGTCTTAAAAATACCCAGCACAAATCGCATGTACACAGTAGGCCGTATTTATAAAAACTTGTAAATGTAATATATGTAAATATTAAAAAATAATTTCACATTAGATTTACGTACACACATGCATACATATGTACAATGTATATTAATACGCACACAAATATACATAATAAATTCTCCAATTCTCCATATATTGAAATAACCATCGTCATTTATTGTTAGAAAATATCTACAAAGGTTTTAATCTTGGAATGCTCAATTATTGTACAAAATATAAATATGAGGGAGTTGCGAAGGGTCTTTAGATAAGAATCATAGATTCTGAGAGAGAAAATAAATAGCAATATAATATAATATTATACAACAAAACATACGATGAACTTAAAATCGATAAATTAAATATACAAAATTCGGAGATAACAATCGAAAGTGGAAGCAGCAGATGCGATTATTCTCATGCTCATCCTCCTCGCATTTTATACTTTGAATTAGTGTTACTGACATTTTGAATGACGATCCATGCAGAAAGCATGGACTATATATATATATATATATATATGATAGCCGTATATGAGTTTCATAATCAAAACGCTAAGAAACTTTGCCATGAATTCCATTTACATAATGGAAACTCAAGACTTTCTTTGGCCGGTTAGTCGTCTCTGATGGTGACAAAACTATATGTGTGAAATATATCGTTTCTCATTCGAATATTTCCTCAGATTCAAACAGAATTAAAGTGACGTACTCGATATTAATTCATATGTGAGAAAAGATATTCTTGAAATTTGATACTGCAAGTAAAGTTGAGTTCAAACTGACTTTTTTAAAAGTATTTTTTAGTTCAATTAAAGTATTTATTATTTCATATTTTCTATATGTATTATAGTTCAGAATTGAAAAATCTGCGCCATAAAAACTTTAGGTTAAAAAAAATCTGTTTTACTAATGAAAACTTTGTACAGGCTATGAACATAGCCCATACTTCGCAATTATGTGTGAGTTCTATTAACGAAAGGAGAGTACGCAAAAAATTTATGTAGTAGGCGTCGCTTGAGGCGACTTCAAGATACAGAGAGAGAGAGAGAGAGAGAGAGAGAGACAGGTGCTTTTCACGGCTGCATTTTGAGGTGTTTCGTCGTATGATATACCACCCACACACGTGAGAGTTGTATACTTTCTACTTTAGTGAATAAAGGAATGGTAATCAAAACAACGCGAGCATTTGATTTTATGGCGAGAATGGCAATTTGTTCACTTTTCCACTTTTTTGCAGAAAAATGTCAGCTTTATGTTTTCAATTGAACGCGTACTCTATAACTAAAAATTTTAATATAAAAAAATTTAAATTTTATAAAGGATATTGAAAACTAAACCATTAAAAAAAGCAGAATCATATATTATTCTAAACTAACTTCCGCAGATTCCTAACATTAGAAATAATTGTTCTTACGGTTGAAAAATTTCTTATAATGAAAAATAGACGGCGTATATCGCTCTTAGATCGTTGAATCCATTGTTTCATTTTTTGCTCCCTAAGTAAAACCAGCCCGTCCCTATTCTCATCACGATTCGCAAAGCATATATCCTTTTAAACTCTACACACATTGTTTAAAAATCTTGAAAAAATATCTTTATAAACAGTAATGTAAACAATCTTTATATATATATATAAAAAAAAGACCTCTACCAAGAAGTATGGATGCACTATAATTCTATGACGTATTTGAAATGTATGTATAAATTCCACACAAGTATAGAAAATAGAAAATCATAATTAAATTTGATCATAAAAGTTTCTTAAATACATCAATCAATTTTGTCTCATCAAAGTGAGGTATATTTATTATACTCATTTTATCATATTATATATAATAAATTCTATCTCTTGCTTAAAAACATGTCTTTGAAGACATTTCTTATCATATATTGAAGTTATAATCTATTTTCAAAATCAGCACTGAGACCGCGCCACGATATTATACTGGGACATTTACCTTAATAATAATTTTATCACAACAAATAATCAAATGAAAATTCGATGAAATGTTATTCAAATATTTTCAATTTTTGTGCAAGTAAGTTAATAATTTATCAGCTTTATTATTATCACAAAATTAAATAAGCTCGTAAAGTGGTTATTATATATACTGTCGTAAAAAAGATCGTGGTAATAATAATGGAAAATTTAGGTCAGTAATAATTGTAAATAAATAATGAGTACTTTGCAGTTTTCATTTTTGTCACTCTTGATATCCCAATTATATACTACAGATGTATAATTATCGTAAATCGCCCCGAGGTTTTACCTATTATAATAAAACTCGCCCGGATTCCTGGGCGTGTCCCTTGTAATATTATCTTCTTCTGGTGAAATTTAGGTAATTTCCTGAGTAGTCTGGTCGCTGTTAAATAATCAAAGCAAGTTATTCTCGTCTTGCATAGCAAATGATATAAAGCTATTCATCTTTCACTGAACGCAACTTATTGGATATCAGGCGTATTTTGATTAAGAAGCTTTTATATGAGCAAATTAATTATGAATCTTGCAGAGGAAGCTCGCATGCAGTGTTCATAAAGATTTTTTTACTTAGGGTAATGAGAGTATACAATGTTTGGCCAATGCCAGTGCGATTTAAACTCCAGTAATATGGGTAAATTCCACTAGAAGATTTTCAATGTAAAAACTTTCATATATTAAAAAAATCAAATGTAATACCCTTGAAAAACTAAGAGAATCATTTAGACAACCCGTCTTATAAAAGAGATCTATATTTTGTATTTGTACACTGCTATATTTTAGTAGTCGTTTAACATCTCCTTTTATACAGCTTGGCATCTTATAACTGTAAGTTGAATTTAAATCAATGATGTGATTGATTGAGTGAGCAAACAATTAACAACTCATGTCTATACTGGTTTTCTCATAATGATTTAGATTAAATGGACAGGCTCTCTAAATTTACCTTATTGTTAGTGTGAAAATAATATATCATTATAATATGCACATGTAACACTGTGTTCTATAGTCATTTAGTTTTTGAATTAAGACAAAAAATAGTGAATCTTGACGATTTAAAAATCACCTCAAATTTCAAATTATTATATGCGAAATCAAAATTCTGTCAGAAGGTCCTGAAAATACCTGATGGCTGTTACGTTAATTCTTACTCTTAAAAGAGCACAGTTTTCAAGTGGTATGTACCTACGAGCAAGTATGTATAAAGTTTTCGTTTCGATCCAAGTGTGATAAATTGAGTCTCGTTCCACGTGTCGCGTACCAGAAGATTTATGCACCTTATAGGACCCAGTACGAGTTAATATTACGCTGGTGCGGATTTCGACATTTCCTCTTTTTTGTTTCTCCTTCAAAAGATTTCGTATTCCAATAAATTCATATACAAAAGCATCATCGAGAACGAAATTCTACTAAAGATATAGGAGGCTCAACCGAGCCAATTTTCATAATAATCCTTCTTATATACTGATAGATATTCATTTGAGAAGAGATAAAGATTATAATAATAGAGTTATATAATTAGTTGTAATTTGTAATTTGTAAATTATGATAATTTTTTTATCTTTAAAAAAATAGGAGCCGTCATCAGTTCTATAAGTTGAGATTTTAATTTAATAAAAAACAAGGATGAGTCTCAAAACATGGAAATCTGTTAAAAACTGGGAGGGGCGAGGGGTGGAGGTAGAATTTTACACAGATTTAATGCCTACTATGATGAGAATGTAATAGAGTTTGGAGTGAGTTAGAAAAAATTGAAATGACTATTATGTAAGAAATTATGGGGGAAGTGAATGCTTATAATTATCTGCAGGGAAGAGAATAAGCAGGTGTTTCTGGAATAAGCGAAAAAGTGGAATTTCTGCCCTGTGGTCATCATCTGGGTATTACGTATATACTGAATAACTGGAGCATGCTGACCAAGAAATAATATGGAAATGAGGAAGTTACTGGGCGCTTTTCTAGGTAAGGCAAAAGTACACTATCTATCTATGATTGTTAGTAAGGTAAGAAGAACAATTAAGAATCACATAAATTATTTTAATTTGGAAAGACTGAATTTCGGCAAATTGACGTTGAATGCGTCATTATTTATTTTAATTTAATTATAATTTAGATCATACCTCTAATTAAAAATAATACAAATGGAAAGTTTTTTTTTTATGTATAAAGGATAGAGCTAGTAAGGATAATATAAGGACCATATTAGGTATTTTTAGGTATGTCTAAAGTTAATAAAGTTCAAGTTAAGTTCAAGTTGCCAAATCATTTCATAATGATTATCTTTATATAAGGAAAAATAGATTCTTCTTATCAAAAAATCGATTTTATAAAACAGTGTGTCTGATATGCAAAAGACAATTGAACATTTGCATTTTATTCACGAGGAAGGCGTTTTAAGTATCTCGACTATGATATCATATTCTTCTGACAATTTTAGACTTGCTTCAAAATATTTTGAAGCAAGTTTAAAATTGTCAAAAGAATCTTATCTCTCTGCACGTATATAAAGAAAAATGTGATCGTCGAAGAAGACTAATTTACGACTTCACATTTGCATGTCAATAATTTCACACGATGGAAAAGGTAAAGAGCTTTTTATTTTAATTTTCGTTAAGGACCAAAAAAAGGTTGAACTCTATAACTTTCTATTTAGAATGGAACATATGAAGAGAAGAAGCTGGAGAAACAACGAGTTGAGAAAAAGAGAAAGGAAAAGGCGATGAAGAGAGATCGCAGACTGTGAAGAAGTTGATTTCAAGCATAATTGGAGTCTCTGATTATCATTACCGAAAGCCACTTTCCAAGTTTTTGTATAGATCTCGCTATCCTTATCTTTGTAAATAAAGTACATTATAGAAAGAAGGGAAAAAACACATTTAACATACAATAATTAATCAAGTGTCGCTCTTGATTAATTATAAAAAAACTCCCATAAAAAATATAGTTGAGAGGCATTTTATTAAAATGTTAATGGCTATAAAAAGAAGATTTTGATGCGTAAAATTGCACGTTTTGTGTAAGTATATCATATATGTAGATATCCGCTCGCATCCAAAAGAAACCGATGAGAGTCCTCTAGTGTTCCTCGCTTTTTATATCACTTCTCTGATCAAATGTGTCGAAAATTTCATTGTAATCTAAAAAGTATTTTTTCCCATATCCAAAAAAATCTGTAATAATAAAAAGAACGAAAAAATAAAAAACTAAATGTACATCCTATCAGAATTTACAAAACATTCCTTCCTCATTTTACAAAAAATTCGCATCTCTTTTACGTGTCCGCATTCCGCATGCGGACATAGAAGGGATCACTTAAGGTCTTTTCTAACATATTAAAGTTCCAAAATTGATAGTATACAACCTGAAGAAAATTTTCTTGAATCAAACAAACTTATTTGTTTGAATGAAACGAAATTAGTTTAAAAGGAAGAGAGTTCAGATTAATATAAAAAAAATGTTTACTGTAAATAATCTAAATAAAAGTTTTCATTTAAGGGCATGTGATACTTTACCATAAGAGCAAATTAGTTATACCAATTATACATTCATAATAATAAATATTTTTAGTAAATAAGAGTCAAGAAACCTTCGTCTCGTGTAGACGGAGGTTTATTGACTTTTATTAGCTAAAAATATCTTTTACTATTAATGTATAATTGGTATAACTAATTTGCTCTTATGGTAAAGTATCACATGCCCTTAAACAAAATTTTTTTTCTTAGTATATGAAATGAATAATAAGAACCATAAAACCATTTGTAATCGACTGTCAAAATTAAATCAACACTTAAAAAATAACTCAACTTTCATGAAATTGAATTTCAAAACACCAGCCTGATTTTTTACCTGATGTTTACAACCTTTTTATTGTCCCATTCGAATAATGTTTTGAATCCCATAAGAAGATTAAGTTGTGAAAATGAAAGAATGGTCGAAGAAAGAGGAGCCCATTGAATGAAGAAAACAGGAATGAATGATAGCGCGTAAAATGTTACTACGATCATAAAAAAGGTAAACCTCGTATTAAAAGTGATGTCTTCTTGAGCCTGGTGTTGTGTATGAGTATAGCAATTTGACACTGAGTGAGTCGCAAATTGAGTGTGAGCGCGAGTACAATGGGTGGAGGCGGGCGAGATTAATTAAAAGTTAAAAAGGTAATTATGTAGCTTTACTCGCATTTAACTTACACAGCAATGAATATCTTCTATACACCCCGTGAAATGCTATTACACGTATACGATGATCAGTTAATAAATTTATCATCACTGCTGCTGGCTTCCTCCGGCGAAAAGAAGGATGCGAGTACTTCCGCCGAGCAAGCGTATTAGTAGTTTTGGTACACGTCTTAAACGAAGGAACAACGGCTTTTTTCAAATCCTTGAAATAAATCTTTAACGAGATACAAAAATTTATCAGCTCCTCCTCCAGCCAAAGACGAAAATAAAATTTAATGATTTATGAAGTAAGGAGATTATAGTTCAGGAAGTAAATTACAAGCAGTATATACAATATACATATACATATCATAATTGCAATATTAACTAAACTGCTATTTAGTTAATATTTTTTTTTAATTGCGTGCGGATGCTCATGTTCGGTCTTGTTTAAAAAAAAATAGTACTAATATCTCGCAGTCTCGGACAATCCTATTCTAAAAAGCAAGATATGGATTTCGGCTATATATATATATAATATAAACTTTATGCGTATTTTAGTACACTAATCTTATTTTGGTCAATTCATATGCTGGCGCGCGAATTTAAATTGACATTTCAGTTTCTAAAGACAAAAAACACGTAGTTTTGTGGAAATAAATCTAGCAGTTATTATAGTCTCATGGGACGACATTGTACATATATTCTATATATAATACAATATCAATACCACACACCTATATATCTAAATATCCCACAAAAAATTGTCCTCTTGTTTACCTCACCAAGTTTATAAATATCTTTTGAGTCTCTTATAATTGAGTCTCTCGTTCATTCGCATATATGTATATTATATATATATAACATGCAATACGTAATAATCTTTCTTTATTCTGACCATAATTTCTGACAAGAAATTACGGTTAGAAACGATTATACTGTGTAGTAATGTTGCTAAATTACTATGTGGTGAAGTTTTATTTTTTTTTAATAAACGTTTTAAAGAGAATATTTAGTTAATGAAATGTAAAACAACGAAAAAAGTATTTTTTATATAATATTTATTATTTAATAAGGCAGTTTATATAATTACAAAATTTTTTTATTTCTTCATTTTCAATACTTCAAGTTTAAAAGTTTCAAGTTTAAATGATTTATAATAAAATGTTTTTCTAATTTTAATTTTGAACTTTCGCCTATGCGGAAAATGAGAAGTCGCAACGTTTCTATATAAATAAACGCGTCAAATTAAACTGGAATTATCTGAACTTCCTATTAAAGGAAATCAAAGTTTTCTGCCAGGTTTCTTCATTTCAAATTATAAACTTCCTGATGTTCCGGAACTTTCTATTAAAATAAATATAATAGTAAGATAAATTTTCTCATATAAACTGAATTTATTTTTGTCGTCTAAGTCAATTTCAGAGTCTAAAAATGTGAGAAGAAAATTACCTAGTAAAGGTTATATCGAGATAAATGAATTTTCATGTGAAAGCATTGCAAATAGAGTATCAGCAGCTAAGTTTATGCCAGGTTATTTAGATTACGAAGCATTATGAAGAGATCTTTCAATCATATTTTATCGTCCCTTCTTACAAAGGAAAAAGAGTAATTGTACATATGAATTCTCTGCAATGACTTATCCACAATAATTATGCACTTTGCACTCGATATGTACTATCATGTGGAATAAGTTATGAAGAATTCCTAAAAGCAAGTACTGTATATCCTTAAAAATTTTATAATAGTCCTACATCGAAAGTAATTATTCTACTTCTATATAATAATGAAAATCTTGATAAATATCCATATACACTTCTTCTCATAAAAAATTAAAATTCTTAATCAAATGCATTGTTTTGAATTATTTTAAAATTCGGTGGACAATATTATATTATTTATATTTTAATTATACGATTAAGATGAGTAACTCTATCAATATTAACACAAAACTGTATATGCTGTTATCTTAAGGGAGTCAGGCAACTAGCAGATATATATAGTTTACTAAATATCACACGTCATCGAATTTTGAATGATTCGTCGTCGAAGATCCATGCAACATTTAATTATGACAAGATACGGAGCTAGAACTTCTTTCTCTTTCACAAAATGCGACTTTCTTCCGATGAAATCAGCTGTTGCAGATACCCACCGCAGAGAAAGGGAACGGTAAACGGTATTATATATCACTTCCATCCAATAAAACTCTGTTTTTTACGACAGAATTTGCCTTTTATGGAAAAAAGTGATTTTTAGAAATTAAAAATAAAGTATGTAGTAATGTGTTCTAAGATTTTAAGGAAATTAACGCTTTAAATTGTACTTAAAAGTTCACTAATATATTAAATTAAAAAAAAATTACAATTTCTAATACATCCTTTTTAAGATATATTTATGTATTTTTACCCAATTTGATCTTAAAATTTTTAATTTTTTAATATCAAAAAGAACAATTCCACTTCCAAAGGATGAGGTGATCATTCACGACAAAAAAAATATAATCTTATCTTAAAAAATAAAAAGTTCTTTCTTTAGCATCAAACTAAATTACAATTCCGACTTTTCAGTTTATTCCCCAATGCAGAAATATCGATGGGATTTTTCATTCAAATTTCTTTCTTAATTCTTTCTCCATTCATCAAAAAATAATAATGAGCTGTCGAAACGAAAGATTTCACCATAATAAGTTAATACATTTCTTAGCGCAGAAGGTACTTCTTCTTTTAGCTATGTTGCTACCGAATTTAATTAAAAAGGTAAGGAAAAAACTCGTTTATATATATATATATATATATATATATATTTTTCTCGCAAATGGGAACTAATAAGTTATTAAGGTAAAGTTTTTTAGATTAGATTTCTCAATTATACCTATACATTTTAATGACCCTCTTCTGATGAAGGGAAGAATTTAAATATGTATTCAATTTTCAATGTATTACATTACATTTTCTGAACTGATGATTTGATAATGATACCACTTATGAATTTGACTGAAATGAAACCTCATACAGATTGACGTATATATATATATGTAGAATCGGAAAAAATTTGATTAAATGATTTCTCATATCATCTTGAAATAAACTTTTCCCATCAGCAGATATAGTGTCGAGGCTGCTACTGCTGCTGCTGCTGTGGACTCTGTGCGGAGAGTCGAATCTGTTAAATCCTCGTTTACGTCATTTACATGCCAATGACGTAAATCTCGTATTACTGCAGTAATAATAATACGAGATTGGTTTGGAGGATTACCTGTATATAGTAATAAGCTGGAGTACAGAAGGAAGTATAGAAATTCACTCTTGCAGAGATCTAACGGCGGTTTGATTACTATTTTCTGAACGTAGATTCCCAAAACAACATTTAAACGCCGCATCATCTGCACTTTCTTGTGCGATTCAAAAAGATTATCTGCTGCTCTGATTATGGAGAGAAACACAACAAATCTTAAGTTATCTGAATTTGATTTGCAACTGAATGATCCAATAATGCAGGAGAGGTTTTTGTCAAATAGTCACATAATATATAGTAGTCAATTCGAGATAACAAACCCAGCAGATACAGAAGCAGGTCCAGGCCGATAAATCGTGTCCATGCAATTAGCCGCTCCCATGGAGATTGAATTAACGGTTCTTTAAATATTTCCCACTGAATGCAGTGCCCTTGAAAGGGAACCTGTTGAGATGTGAGTGGCAAGTAACGTTGTTCGGAGCACTGAGACAAGTAAAAGTTGTCCAAGTAACGATCATACCCAATTGCACATTTCTGCAAGTTTCGAAATAACATCTTTCATGTTACGTTGTTAGTTTATACCTTAAATTATATATATGTATTGTGGTATTCATTCTATCTATCATAATTTACTTCAAAAGCCCTATCATTAATTCTGTTTGTTTTTTCAAGTTATAAACCTTATTTATAAAAGTACTCAATCTTATAAGATTGAGCGGATTCGGTACTTTTAACATCATTACTAATAAAGTGTACATATTGGTGAACGAATCGGCATTATTTCATTAGTAACTTCTTACTAATTCAGATTTAGAGAGTATTATATTACTCTAAGGCACTTGATACTTTGCGGAATTATTAATTTTCCTCACTTTATAATAATGTTTAATATAATTTATTTATACACTTGTTGATTCATCAGCGAATTTCACTGATTTGTATGGTTTTCGCTGATTTAGATTTAGAGAGTAAATATAGTTAAATGGAACACCCAAGATCGAATTCACAACTAGTTTGGTTATTTATTTTACCAATATTAATGTAATTTTTTAATAAATAATAAGTTGATTATCGCATCTGTTTACTATTTTCATTATATGCATCATTACACAAGTTCCAGGAAAATTACATAAATACTCTTTAAATCTGAATCAGCGAAAACCATACCAAATCAGTGAAATTCGCTGATGAATCAGTGAATATCACGCCCTCTATGAGAGCATTCCGCTGATTCAGATTTAGAGAGTACTTTTCGGGAAAATAATTAAATTGTAATAGAGAATTGTTCTTATTTCTAAAGACTTTTTAATTTAATGAATATTTTAAATCAAAGCTTTGATGATGAAACACAAATATATAATAATAATAATATATTATTATTGTTTAATAAACAAAGAATCTTATTAATAATATTCATTTTTGAAATATGTACTTGAAATTGTTAAGAAATGAAATATTTAATGTAAACTTTGTAAGGGTTGGTGAATTTGCAGTAGGACAACAACACCTGTGATGGTTTTGCTACAATGATTGAGCATTTTTCTCACGCATTGATCACGTTTCCGGTATTCTAGAAAGCTGGGATTCATTTACATTTTTAATTCAGTTTGATGCTAATAGTAGATTAGGTTCCAATTAAATTTGAGAGAACATAGGTTCTCTCAATTTTGCAACTAGCAGATAATGCTAAATACCTTATCTGCCAGTAAATATTAGGAAAGAATATATCAAACAATCGGAAATATTGAAAGCCTTGAAATTCAAAGAAAATATTGTAAAATTGGCATCGCAATTATTGGGAATTACACTAAGTTTGGAAACATATTGCACTGTTTTAGACAAAATATTTTATATATGGAAAATTAAAATCAAAATTGAAGAAATAATGTTTATAATATATTGATGTCGCGATACGACGCAAAGGATGACGAGGTGAGAATGATTCGATGCAAGTCTTGTGTTAAAAATCCCGGCAAGATAATCACCACTTGGAAGAGTCGATTAAAAGGAGAAAAGACGAAGGGTAATACAGGGAAAGTCAAAGTACACCGCGTGAGTAAGTGTCGTCTGTCATAATATATGAAGAGACAGTGATTGCGTACCTATATCAGTACATTACTTTCGCCGTTTTTACTGCCAACATCACGAGCATATATGTGTGATACATATTTAATTGAAGCGTCGAATCGTAGACGCGGTTATATTAACATACAATGCTTCATGCGTGGGTTCAATGGATTAATTTCATGACTAATATGAACCGGCCTGAATTTTAAGTATGCTTTTTGGGAAGATATATTATAGTCCTATAATATCAAAAAATAAACACTTTTTGTAGGTACATTTAATAAGGATTTCTATAAGGATTTTTTAAAAGGATTTCATTATTTGCATATGTATATATATGTGTGATTATATAGCATTAAGTAAATCATACAGAATTATAATCGTTGACAACTTATTTATTTTAATTTAAATTTCATTAAAAATCTGTAAAAGCATACTCAACGATATTCACCCTTTATATTTACAATAAATAAATAAATAAATATATATATATATATAGACCTTAATCGCAACTTATAAGCAATTCAGTTTCTGTTACATGAAAATGAAATATGAAATATATTAAAAAATGCGCAGTATAAACTTCCAGAAAATATATGTATAATATGTATTCTCTCTGTGCGTAAATAATAATTTGCTAGATTTCTTGACTTCTTGGGTCGATATATTTCTGCAGATGTTCGTGTACTCTCTTATACTGAATTTAAGAGAAAAACCAAGACGAATGGTGCAATTAGCCGGAATTGTACACTGGATCTCGCGGTGTCCCATAAGTTATGGCTGTCCCGGCATCGCATTGGCTTGTCTATATAAATTCCCGTTTATTGGTCCAGTTTTTCCATGAACATTAAACAAGGCTTTACTTTTACTCGCAACCATGAGCAGTACCGCTTCTCGAAGGCAGGAAATCTGTTTCGGAACTAGCTCGAAATCACGACCGCGGCACGAATGACCCAAATCAGAAATCACTCAATATTGAATTCCATTTTTCGCATGATGCGTGATATTTCGTTTGGCAGGCAATTCAGATGTGCGTTTTGCCATATATTATGACTGACAACACTTTGGTCTTTAATTTTTAAATTGTTTTTATTTATTTTTACTATTAGGGTTACGGTTTGTGCATGGGGTTGATTAAGGTAAATGTTATATGTATACTTTTGATCTGCCGAGAAATTAGCTTCGATATTGACAATATAAATCTTAATATCCTAGCCAATCATCACTCCTCAAGATAAGCATCTGGACCTGAATAAGTATAAAATTCTCGTACAACGAAAATAATTTTCAAATGATCAATTTTCCGTTTCCCATTTTGGATTTAACTATGATATTTTTACGTTCATATTATTTCAATCTCTTTAATAGGTTTAACATAAAAATTTAGCATGTTTTCAAATTTTCAAATTGAGGACATGCATATAATTCTAAATAAATTTTATAGACCGCATTATAATTTATATAATATTGGACACCGCGATTATTGGATTATTATTAATTTCACTTTCACCATGGCGACGATTGGTAAAGAGATCGCACTGGTAGATCCCAAATCTCTAAATATATATGCAGCATAATGCATTATTTAAAAGTCGAGGAATTAATCTTTCAACAATCCATCGCTTATTATTTGTATCATGTCCTATCCATGCTAGTATTGCTCTGCTGCACTGGTTATTCCTTATGCTTCTATCAAAGTTGAATCCAACAAAAATGGATTTATCACTTTCATCAAACATTAAATTGAAGATTGGATTAATAAATAAGCAAAGTAGTTCATCGTTATTGGCCGTTATATACTTTCTTATTTATAAATATACGGACATTCTTTGATCGTAACTTTCGATTTTTTGAATTTTCATCCAAAATAACAGGCTAACATGAACCTGACCTTCTTTTTTAGGACACTAAAAGAGTATATCGAAAGCCAAAATCCAATCGATCAGTCAATTTTTTCGAAATTTATTGTTCTCGCATAAACCAATAATTCACACACAAACACGAAATGCACACACGACCCCTTTTAAAATTTCTATAGTTTCGCTATACAAAACCGTCGTCATTTATTATCTACTTATTGTGTGTCGTCGATTCGACGAGATGATGATTTTTTTCCGGACAAAATTATCGATTTTTTGATCTGCTATGGAAATTGATTTTAAAATTGGTCAAATTAGCTGAAACTATCGATGATTTTTCGAATTTCAAAGGAGGTTGCTTGTTTAGATGTCAACTTCCATTTCTGACTAAGATTCAAACAATTTGAAAGATGTAGACTTTTTTAAAACTCTCATTCTAAAATGAACATGTATAAGTTTTTTAATTTTAAAATGCTTTTAACTTTTAAACATCAGGAATTTAAATTATATGCGTATAAATATATATATACAATATATCTATTAGTATTAAATCATAATTCACTTTGAAAATTGCCATATTTCAATTCTTTCAAATATATTTTTTGAAAAATCTCATTTTCACATTACCTGCTTCTGGGTGATCCACGCGAAGGAGGGGGCAAGATATTCCCAGTGATATTATTGTTGATATTTGAATTTCGGATACTGCGCTGATCGGCGGAAGTCCTGGGTAATCTGGGACTTCCGGCGAAGGCAAAGCTTAGTAAACAAGCGGTAAGCACCGCTCTCTTCATCCTGTCGAATCTTCAATTTCCCTCAAAAGAATTGAAGCACTTGTTTATAACGAAACACTGGAATCTCACTACTAATTACAAACTGTAACTTATTCCTAAACCAAAAACTGTCTTCTTTTTGAACAGCTTTTCAGTATACATAAATGCTACTAGCTCATTCTAACATTCAAATTTTCCTTTTCTCACAGTAAATTTCCCTCTCAGCACGTCTGTTGATGATCAATATCGAGTTGCGAATGTGAAGACACTACCGTAAATTATAAAAACACGATGAGTCACTTGCAGTCCAAAAAGAATATAGAAATTTTCAAATTTTTATCCGGAAGAGGATGTTCTTTCCTCTAAACGGCGTGACGATTATAAAAAATGATTGGAACTTGGAACATTCGGAAAGCAAAATCAGAGAAAGTTTAATAAAAATAATTGCGTGCTGAATTAAAAATTATTAAGTAAATTCAGAACTTTTACAATTTAATTCGATGTGGAGTGTTTTTATAAATAATCATCACTAATATTAGACTTATATTTGCTGAAATGTACATTTAAATTTAGAATAGTTTGTTTGAAGAATGGGATACAATTTGAAGAAATTTGAAATTCCTCTTTTCAAAGATGAAGAACTTCCGAGTGTAACATCTGATTTAACAAAACAAATAATTTATATGTATAAAACAAGATAATAATTTTTTTTCTAAAGTTCCAATCACTTCTTTTTTACCGTTTATAGGAAGAAAAATTTTTTTCACAGGTCGATGCAAGAACTGTTGAAAACTCGAAACTATAAATTAAAACCGTTTTGTGTAACTCTTCAAAAGTGTAATCCGTCCGTAGTGTCGGCGCGGCGACTCGAAAAGTATCTGTTGGTTACTGTGGTTTCAGATTCGGTGTTTCGCGTGGCCTCTCGTCGGCAGTGTAATGCAGGCACGCGTTCTCAGTCAACCTGGACTTACTTTCACATAAGACGGCGACGGTGCCCGCCCTCGACATGGTGGGGTGGTGGTGATCGCATAGAAAATATATCTCATCCAAGTTTGATGAACGTGCAAATTCTATTCCATACGCCGGGATATATTTAACTTGTATATATTTCACCTTATTTATAATCGAAAAAACATATACATAGAATTTGATATATGTACATAAAATACACACACATATATATAGCTTCAGAAAGGAATAGAATAAGGTATAATAGGGTATAAGAATTAATAATGCGGTACACTTGCAGCTGAATTTTCGTTGGCACCCCCATATATCTAATTTGGGTGAAACAATAGGAAAATAATGTAATTATCATATTTTGACTATAATACATATGCGTATATGAAAGTCATTTCTTTTGTCATATTTATTTGATGTATATACGCGCAACGCGCTTTGCACGCATTGTACAGTCAGCGCGTGATTGCTATTATATATATAGCCTTATATTATAGCATTTTTCACTAGGATTTGACATTGAAATGTGTGCAAAAATCTAGTGACAAATGTTAAGGTGTATATGACGTTGACTGATGAAGACACAATTGCACGCAATATTGTGAATAATCCGCCACCACTCGAGTACTATCGCACCCATGAATATATATAATTGCAACAGACCCACACTACGCGCCATGTACTCTTTTATACATGTTTATTACGTACCTCTTACAAATTTAACATATACATATGAGACTTTTTCTAAGTTTCTTGTATTGTATATAGTTGGCAGATGTCCTGCTTTTTTTATGCAGTCCTGATATATCTTGTTTTATTCAAGGTTCGTGAGCATAACTGGCAAAAATTGTGAAAGGTTTATCTTGACTTTGAAATGCGGACTCCAAAAATATTTTCTGGATATTCGCCCCTGTCTTCTATTGTTTGGATACGAAAAAATTAAACTTTATTCACTTATTGAAAGTCATATTACGCATCACGCTACAAATTTTCCCTTATGTACTTTCTGTGAGAATGAAATAATAGGAGAAATAAAAAAACATTTTTCAAATTTATATAATGTGGAATATTTAAGAGAAGAAGAGATATGTAATCCTTTTTGTAGCCTAAAAATTTGGGTAATCATCTGAAGAATTAGTTTATTTTCATGAGCATATTCGATTCTCCAGAGTTAAGACAACCGCAACACAAACGGATTGTTTATTGCATAATTTCCTTGTTACTGCTGGCCACCAACCAACGTCCGGTGGATTGCAACGAAATCATGGGAAGTCACAACAATGGCAATAAATGCAGAGATACCTGTCTGGATATGGCCAGAATCGTAAATCCGCCAACAGGATAATTGTACTTTATCGCGAGCCGAAGAATAGTCCGTGGATAAATTTCCGCGAGAAACAAGGAAGTTAAACGCCGAGCAGAAGGAATAAAATTCCATAGGAAAAGAAAAGGAAGAAAAATTACTTCTTTTTATGACTTTTTATTTTTTAGCTTCTCCAGGATGTTGCATTTTCTATAGTGGACGCGAGGAAGTCTGTTCAATTTATATTTATTCAAAATCACTACACACACGTATGTACATTATACTATATATAGTATAATCTATTCATATATGAATAAAATGGCGATATGTATAATGGTTTCGTAATGTATATTGTTATTTTCAAAAATGAATACTGCAGCTGTACACTTCTCTGCATTTCTAAAGAAAGTAGGACGAAAGAAGGTTCAGCAAGATTAGCAGAAAAAAAACGGGATATAAATCCGCTGCTATAGCAGGACATCTGCCTTATACCCTACAATTGCTTTCCTATAATATGGTAGGCGATTATTATTACTACACTTGATCTCGTCACGAGCTCTGGAAGCCGATATGTTAGCTCAGCTGAAGTGCATTATTCGACAAGACAGGTGAATAATTCTCTTGAGCATATACTGTGCAGCAATGAAACCATGTGGATCGAGACAAAATGAAGATCATTCGAAAGTCAATAACTCTGAAGAAAATATGTATGCAGCAACACAGAAGTTTACACCAATTTTATCAAGTCGAACAAGTTTATACAATTTATTATATAAAAGATGAAATTTTTCGTTTCCATGCATTTAACATTATGCCGAATGAAGAGATAATATAGATTTAACTATATTAATCATTAATATATTCGTTACGTATATTCATCTTTGTGAGGGCGTAACATAATAACAGCTTTCATATAAAGATTATTAATAGATCATTTCTTCATCAATCGTACGGTATAGTATATTATAGATCTTATTGGAATTAGTTCGAACAGCTATAATAAGAGCGTCGATTACAACTTGATATTATTATATATTCTTGTGCCAAGGGAAAAATTTATCAACTAGAAAGGCTGGAAATTCTGTCGAAGGCCACCGTCCTAGTTTTCAGTGCATGTATCACAACCCTGTAATCTCAAATAATTACTCTATTTATATATTATAAACTTGAAAAATAATGCAAAATGCATTAAAAACATAAACGCATACTACTTAAAATCTCTTTTAAGGCTGTAATGGAGCAACAGACAAAAAGTCATATCATTTTGAGTTTCGGCTAATGGTCACCCTATAGCCAAAACTTTTCAATTTTATCCAAAAAAGAAATTAGTATTTTCGAAAAACAGCTCGATAGCAGCAATCCTCACATCTAGAAACACACCCCTACTGCCAAATATGTCACCTCAAACCGTGTATTTTTACGGTCAAGAAAAAATATAAAAATTTCATATCATTATTTTCTCTTTTCTTTAACAGAATTACATCTCATAATTTAAATTAATTATCATAAAATAGAATGCAAATGCTTAGTGCAAGTGAAATACTCTCTCTTCCGAGGACACTTTAGAATCTCTACTATATATTTTATATATATAATTATATATTTATTTATTTATTATAAATGCTTCGGAGTCTAAAAGTTATTTGACAGAGAAAGCTTTAATGTATATATGGGTGCGTGTATTTAAATAAATTATTATCAATTGTATATATGGTGATGATCATTGTTTATTAGAGCATAAAGTGTCCCATTTTTTCTGGAAATAATTGAGTTGAATGTGAATCCTAGTTGCTAAAGTAAATCATGAATATCTTTTGTCATGTCTCGTTTGCATGCAGACGGGAAATGTATCCTTTTCTCACTTTAACGACATGAGACTATGCCGTGCATTTATCTCACTCTAGATTTTTCAGCTAATGGAAAATAAGGGAAAAATCTAGAGTGAGATTAATGTATATTGTATTATAGTATCGTCGTTGCACATGGTGGAGTGAAAGGAAAATACATTTTCCATCTGCATGCGAGCTTGATGCACTTGAAAGCACTTTTAGTATATCTACGAATTCTATAATATCATTTAAAACATTTTTTAATTTGATGAAATACTAAAAATATTCAGCACAAACATTAAAAAAATTATCAAGTAGTATCCTACAATTTCCAATATGACTTTCTCTAATACATGCCTGATAGTATTTTTTATACCTTTTTTTTTCTATAACACATTGAGGACGCGTTGTAGAATTCATACTCCTTACACATTTTTTCTTCATTGGGATTGCAAAATCAGGTTTTACTCTTGCACTTTATTGCTCACACATAGGTATAACTTCTGGTATAATCTCAAGGAAAGAAAACATTCTCAGACATTTGCGATTCATTATTTGCTCTAATATCAATTTTATGCACTCATTACGGCAGCCTTGATAAAAATGTAGAATAATTGTAATAAATTAATTAATTATACATCCTAGATGGTAAACCCACAAAGTGTCTCTTTTTCTTGAATCAGAACACGATATTTTTTTGTTTCAACCGTTTCCAGAATTTTAAAACGCATTCGAAGCGCTCTACTGATACTCTTGGATCTTGATGCTACTACTGCTGCTATTGCTGCTGATCAAGTGAAGTCTTGGATGAAAATTTAGGTATTTCCATCTCTGGATCCTAATGTTCACCATTTCCTCGCGGCTATTTACTTCATCTTAAATAGTTTTCACTTTTTAAGATGCAAATAAAATTGACAAAAGTAAGATATATGAATTCTATAGTTCTCTATATTATAGTAGGAGAGTATGCTGCCGTAAAAATCGCAAAAAACGTATCTGCAGTTAGAATAAGTCACCTGTCACTTTTTCGTATCTAAAATCAATTCATAAAAGCACTTCATTTTAGTTAGGTTTATAAAAATGCATTTGAAATTCGATGTATACAGTGAAAGTTATGAACTTAAATAAGTGGAAAGAAGGGATTTTATGCATTTTATTTTAGATACGAAAACGTGACAGATGATTTATCTGAGCTGCAGATACGTCTTTTGCGATTTTCACGGTAGTGTGACCACCCTATATGTCACTAATATTCGTAAATACTCATAGAAAATGGTAAAAACATTAAGTTAAAAATATAAAAGATAAATTTGATCTTAAAATGATGAGGCTGGTGATATTAGAAAAAATTAATTGTGTTATTTTTATGTTTGAAAAGAAAAAAATGTAAATAGAAGAAAACGATGAGATAAACAAGAACGAAAATTAAAGAAAGACTACAATAAATAGCGCAAGTTTATTCAAAATGAAAGCTTTCGAATTTATACTAAACCTATTAGGACAAAGATCAATATTTATTAAAAATCGATTATTCTGATGTCAATTATCCTAAAAAATACTTGTTTCCAATTTAAAGATATTCACACAGAAACTAAAATTTCTTAAACAAGACAAAATGAGCGAAAAAAATACGGATGTATTAAATTCAAAGATTTATCTCTCCTTACGTCAACAATTAAAGATCTTACATTAGTTAAATTACCGTACATATACAAAATAACGTTGATTTTTTCACATTGATAAAAAATTATGTGATAATGAGGTGTGTAAATTCTTTCAGTATTTCTCAATAGTATGGTCTTCTGGGATTATTCTGAAAAAAGTAAGAAAACGTATGAAAAAACAAGCCCCTGTACAATTTTAACTTTTATCTACTTAATTTTTTACTCACGAGCGGATTTGGCCTAAATCTATAAGCGAGCATCATTCGTTTCCGGTAGGCATCAAATTCATCATCGTCTCTTGAAATTCCATCTGGCCTTTCTGTTCCAAGTCCTGCACTATCCAGTCTATTTGTTGCTCTATAAAACAATTGTTTAAAACATTTTAATAAAACAGAAATGTCTTCAAGTATCAAAATAACCATTGAACTAGAATGGAACTTACTTATTTACAGGCTCAACGCGACCTGCGCCTTCGCTGCCGAGACCTTGACCTTCACTCCAACCAAGTTTTTGCAACATTTGAAACCCTGAAGGAAAAAAATTGCTTATATATGTATAAAAAACTGAACTAAAGACTTATTAAATTAGAATAATTTGACAATTATATAATACTATACCTATGTTATCCTCTTTTAATTTGTATTCCTTATAATCACTAAGATCGGGCTCTTTTCCTTGTTTGAGGGCACTATACTGTTCCATGAACTTTTTTAACTCATCTGGAGGTAAAAAGTCACCGATGTGATGTTTACCTTCGGCCTGTGCAGTTAATTCATCAGCCCAAATTTGCGTGGCTTCCATTTCTGCCGAGCGGATTTTATGCTCCCAAGTTCCTCCCTCCGTTTCTTCATCACTATCGTATTCATATTTGTGTTTTCCTTGAGCTTCTAAGCGTTTCACTTCCTCGCGCTTTTTCAACAGGTTTTGATATAAAAGATTGATCTGTAGTACAAAATTTAATAATTCAGTGGGTAATAATTTTAGTTTTCACTTTAAACTTTTCAGTACACTGTACTCTCGCGGTTGTCCCATTCGCATTAGTCCGGCCGCTATTATGTATAGTAAGCAAGGAGGTCCATGTGGACTACTTTTGGGCTACTCAATGCGAATTTGGGCGATTAGTAGCCCAATCTGACAACTCTGTCCGCAACCCAACTGAGACCGGGACTATCTCGAGAGTACAGTGTAATTTCAAAATTAAATTTTATAATACATAATCCAAACCTTAAAATGATCTTCAGCTTTTTTCCACTGTTCCTCACTGAGGTCTAAAGTGCCATAAGTTTGCCTTGCATATTGAATCAAGGCTGGATCTGTCCTAGATACTGCAGTCAACATCGGATTCTTTCCCTTGGACTGCGACACTTTTGGTGTAGGAATTATTACAGAATTCTGATCGATTTGATTCGGTAATGCAACACCTGGTTGAGTAATTTGTCCTGGAATTGCATTCATCCTCAGCAAAGGAAGTTTATTATCTGAATCGCCCCAACGACTGCGTCTTTTTCTTTTTCGTTCTTCTTTACTTTCCTCTCTAAAGTGATCTGGAAAACACAATACTTGATATTAGAGTATTTTAACTTTTAAGTGCTTTGAAAATGATGGTAAGACATTAATTACCATGTTGAGAAGAATTTCTCTGAGATTTTTCCCCATCGTCATTATCACTGAGAGCGTCTTCTGGGCAATAAAGTTCGGCTCCACTGTTGTTTTTGCTCTCTTTTTCAGCTCGAAATTTTGCCACCAATCCCCTGTACTGCAGATACGCTGCACTTTGCTTTTGGTGCAGAAACCTTGATTAAAACAATACTTAAAACGCTGTCAAGTAAGATATAATCCTAAATATAGTTACATTCTTGCAAACATAGAATTCATGACTTTGAAAAAAAATTATCGTTTGTAAAATTAGCAATGATCATAAATTACTCAGAGCGATTAAAAAGTTTTTTAAAATAGAATTTCCAGAAAATTTAAATAAATATTAAAGAGTTTTGTGCAAGATCTTGATAAAACAGAATCTAGAGATTCTTCAAAACGAATCATGCATAAAAATTATTAGAAAATCGGTAATACTTCAAAAAAATTTTTTAAATAAAAAAAATTTATCGCTACTTACAAAATCGACAAAAATTTAATTAAGGTAGATGTCTCAGTAATCGTGCGGTCACAGTATGTAATCGTGAAAATGGGTTATAACTTGAATACATGATAAGAAAATGTCTTCAAAAAGACATTTCATGACAAAACCCCATCGAATTTACACATTGTAAAATATAAGAAGCAATTATAATTCATTAAAACTTACGTAAACCAGCTGTGAATTTACATCAAGTTTTGTGGTCATACAATGAGCACTTTGCTTCTTCGAAGCAAATGGTTGATTTGTTTTCTCATAGAGGAAGAATTAATTAATTAAACAAATGTATTAATATTAGGTCACCTGAATCGAGTCAACACAAAAAAAGAATATTTTCTTTAAATCAGCTATAAATTTTGAATATTTAAGAACTTATATTCGAAAAATTAATGTCTCAAAATAACAATTAAGTATCACTTTTTTATTTTTCATTAAACTGCATTAATCTTATAGGCCAATCGATTCGTCTTGACACAAGGATTCTCTTTTCTTCTTCCATCGGCTTTTAATTATGATTATTTGAGAAGATATAGACAAAAAATCAATTTTACTAAAATTATAAAAGTGCATAAAACTTGTAAACATAAAGATTTTGTTAAACCATTGTAAAAAATTCAACTTTGTATATAGTGGAATAATTATACAAAATTTCATTAATTTTTTTGTACGTGTTCTTCAGATATTGCAGGATTGTGCCATACATTGTACATACAAACATACAAATCCGAAAAATTTTTCAGAACATCCTATTAGATGTATTACCCTTGAAATATGTTTAAAAAAAATCCTTTTTTTGGAAATTGTATTTTTTCACGATTACAAAGCTTCCTCTGTGAAGCCGCAAAAGTAATAAAGAGAGCCTCATGGTTACTGTTACATTTACCTTATTATTATTTTTTTTTTCAAAATATGAAAATTCTTTTTCATTCAGAACCTAAACAAAAATCTAGCTTGCTTCTCATTCACTCAAATATTTAATTTTTAGCAGTAACAAATAATGGACAAACTAGTAATAAACTAGCGAAAATATTGTTACCTAAAATGGAATGGAATGATTTTTTTTTTTCTTAATATAAATAAGCGTTGCGCAGTTTAGTGTAAAAATAAATTCATAAAATTTGTAAAAATTAATAATTTAAATTCTACAGAAGCCATTACCAAACGAATTGAAATTTTTTTGTATCACAGCTGACTGTCCTTACTACTTTATATTACTTATTTTTATAATATATTAAAATAATTATTCATTTTTAGATAAGTATCGACATTATATTGAAGTGTATAGTGACAGGAATACAATGTTAGTGATGCAAAAGCTACAATAAATAACAGGCATCATATTTTACAAATTTACAAATTCAACTTTTTGTAATGGCTTGAAATTTGTTCTTCTTAATAAAATAAATTACACTAAAAATTCAAGAAAATTATAAAAGAATGAAATCGCAGATATATTTTTGGCAGAAGAATATAGAATAAGAATAATACCCAATAATCAGACTTTTAACTTTTGGTATTTAAAATTAACATTACAAATAAGGAAACTCAAGTAACCGATCAAAAGTAGGTGGTCTGAAAATTGTGATCATACAAGATCAATTTTCACTGTAAATGCAGAAATAACTTAAAGTAGCGATACATATGTACATCAGATTAGATGTACATACAAATATAAATAAAAAATATCGTACAGATGCAATGACAATAAAGTAGGGTACGTGTTCCTTGCACGGAAAAAGTGCTGAATGTTGTGCAATAATTTTCGAAAACACACATTGATATAAACTAGGTGTTATAAATTGTTAAAAATAGGTTGGGAAAATTGACGAGTGCGGACAATAATTACCATAGCTTAGGATCTTGGATATTCTTCTCTCGAACTTCCTGTTCTATTTCATCACCACAGTCAGCCACAATTTTTGCTAGTTGTTCTGCTTCTACGGGACAAACTTCAAATTTCTTGTTAGATAAATAAAAATTCCACTTTATTAACCATTAAATACCATTTTCATTCATACACTCATGAATGAATGTTCAATTTCGTTTAATAAATTAAGTGTTCCAATGCCTGAAATTCTTTCTAAAGTCGATACCCTGATCGGATACCACTTACCCCAAGGAGAAAGTTGCTATGGTTGTCACAACTACAAAAATAATAAAATATGGTATAACTACAGTTTGTGGTTGTGGTAATTAAAAAATAGTAGTTGTACTATATTTTACTATTTTTAGAATTGTGACTACCATAGAATTTTCTCCGTGCGCCAAAACGCTTCTCTCCATTAATCTTAATTAATATCGATCTCATACCTAATTCCGATGATTGTCCAGTAGGCCTCGTAGGTGGTGGAATGTGGACATTCGGTGGACCAACAGTAAGAGGACCCTGATTCGCCAACGGATACGATGTTTGCAAAAGGTGTGGAGGAGGTGGTGGAGGAGGAGGAGGAGCAGAAGGTGCATTTTGAATAATAGAAGGAGGTGGAACATTCGGTGGAGGAACGTTTAAGTTTGGAGGTGGAATGGAATTTATCGTGGAAGGCACCGTATGAACAGGAGGGGGTGCTGACATAATCATCTGAGGCATAACATTTGGCGGAGGTATATTGGTTACATTAGCCACAGTGACAACAATAGTCTGTGTGGAATTCATTGGCATCATATTTGGAGGCATCTGAGACATTGGTGGTAGTAAATTTGGAGGGGGAACATTTGGTGGAGGAATGTTCGGCGGTTGCAAATTATTCGGCGGTGGAATATTACACTGCTGAGGAGGCGAAAGAATATGTTGATTAGATGAAGAAGAAGACATGCCTTGTATATGCGGAACATTTTGAGAGATTTGCAATCTTGGGGGAGGTATATTTGTATTCGGAGGCATGTTTTGCATTTGAGGGGGCGGTCTAATGATATGAGGAGGAGGAGGTGGAGGTGGAGGTAGGGACATCCTAGCATTAGGATGGTTTTCAATATTAGGATAATTGCTATTTGGCTTCTGAGAAATTGGCATCCTTGTTAAATTTGAGGAAGGACCATTCGATGCCATATTTCTCATATTCGGAGGAGGGATGTTTGTAAGTTGCATTATTGGTTGGGACATTAGGGGAGGAATGTTAGCAGTTGGATTCGAATTGGACTGGAATTGATTATAATGGGAACGAGGACTAGATTGATGATAAGTATGTCTCGAATCTGAATTCGGTGATCTGTGCCTCGTGGGTGAAGGACTGGAGGAGGAACTATTTCTTCTGTTTGCATTTTTTCCCCAACGAGAATCATTTCTACGTCTGTCTCTTCGAGTTTCCCAGTCTCTACTCTTTTCATTGTTCCATCTTCTTTCCCTGTCTCGAGAATTGTCACAGGATTTCTCGTCCTGTTCATCTTTCCGCTCATCTTTTCGTTCTTCAGTCTTTACCTGGTAAGTTTCTTGTTTAACTGGGCCCTTATTATTTGCAATCTTTTTAAATTGATCCAGAAAGCTACCATCGTTGGCAAATAAATTAACTGTCGCAGAGACAGTTGGCTTCTCATCCTCCTTCCTATAAATAAACAGGTGCATCTCTTGACCTCTATTCAAATAGCAATTTACAATGTATCGTAGCATTGACGACAGAACAATAATAACTCAATTGTTTCTTGTGGATGAATGAATTCTTAATGAAAAGGGACACTTTTTTTTTTTAGAAAAGAAAACAGTTGAAGATGAAAAACAACATCGTTAAGCAAAAAATAATATGTATGTATTCACTTGTGCTTATAGGTAGTTTTGTGTATCCAAACCACATACAATCATATGTATATTATGTAATCTTCATTCATTTCTTTACAATGTGAAAAAAGTATATGTATATCAAATTCAATAAAAAACTGAAATAAAATCCTAAAATTTGAGCTCTTAATCAATTCAAATTAGGTAAAAAAGGAAGAAGTATTTCTCCATTAATATTATAAATTATCCCAAAACCCGCAAAAACATTTCAGCTAATAAAATCCTAATAAAATAAATAAGTAAGTAATACTCCTTCAGAAGAAACAAAAAAAAAGGGAAAATAACTAAATAGAAAATAAAGCTCAAAACCTCTTTTTTACATTTCTCTATTAAGTATGAAATAACAAGGTATATCGAGGTTTAAAAAACCAATCCAGATTTTTTAGAATCCTTAAATTCAAAACAAGACTTTTTATTAAATTTCAAATTGAATTTTACAAAATTACAAAAGCCACATTATTTTGCGACATTCCTATCAGAATGGCTTTATGATTTTTTTTTGGTGTAGACTGCGTAGAGGGGCGAAACGACTTCGGAATATAAATTCTCTTTGTACGACTCAAAGAAGGAATAAATTATGTGATTGTTTGTGATAAAAAAAAAACAATGAAAGATTTGATTTAAAAGAAAATTAGGCAGCCATAGAAAGATGGTGTTTGTTATGAAAAAACTCACTTAGTTAAGGAATTAGTTTTGCTGCTTGCAGTGGAGGAAGTAGATGAAGCTGACTTTTTCGCACTTTCTATAGCTTGCTTCGCTCTTTGTTCTTCGAGTTTAGCCTGGATCTCAAGTTTCTTTTGCTGAATAATTTGTTCCTGCTTAGACATTTGCGCGAATCTTTCATTTCGTGATGTTTTTGAAACAAATGGATCGGAGCCTTTTACACCACGGTACGCCATATTTATTGTTCCTCAAATGCTTGGAAGTAACTATACTATTGTAATACATATGTATTATATGTATGTACCAGGGATGTGCAGTAACGCGTCACTCGAGGTTTTTTACGTAAATTACTTAAGTGAGGTATTTTACGTAAATAGCAGGTAAAATACCTAGTTAATAAACATGACCAAAATGACGGACCTGTAGAACGACAAATCACATCTCTTTATTACGTTTAATTGATTCTATACATGTTTTTTTGTTACTAGAATAAATAAAAAACATTTTATATAAATAATAGATGTAATTAATATATTATTTTTGAGTAGTTTTCTTAAAATTGTTCATCTCAGCAAAGTTTGATTACCTGCGAAGGATAATGCTTTGTTGGCAAGTGATTTTACCGACAGGTTATGACGTCACGGTTTGTTTCAAAAGTTAGGTTATGTTGAGGTAACGTACATCATGTAATAAACTACTGACGTAAAATACCTAGTAATTTAACGTAAAAAACTATGTTAATTAACTAGAGTATTTTATTTACCCATCCCTGGTAATATACAATAATGGTGCGTTTATACCTCTGTCCGACCGACCGGTGCAGGCAAAAAGTACATAAGAGTAAAAGAGATAGAGAATGAAAAATTGGACAAAAAGAACTCTCTATCTCCTTTACTCTCATGTACTTTCTGCCTGCACCGGTCGGTCGGACAGACGTATAAACGCACCATAAGATTCATGTATGCCTGTTTATGCAGTATGCCTTCCCCCCAAACATGTCTACCCAACCCTGGTTGCCATAAGATTCAAATGGAAACCAGGGTTGGGTTGTCACTCTCGTGAGTTTCTGCTTTACGCCGACGTTTTCTGTCGACGTGTAATTTACGTTTTCGAGATGGCGACTGCGCTTACATATTTAGAAAGTAAACATAACCTAATTACATAAATAATATAACATAACCTAATTATGCTCTTTTCCGCCACCCTCCATTCAAGTCCACAATTTTAAACATTTTTACGTATAATACGTAAAGTACGGATTATACATATAAAAGTCCGAGTTACGCGTAACCGTGCAATCCTGACCTTCACCAGGGTTGTGGAGCGCATCACTCGAAGTGTTTTACGTATTATACATGGTTTTCTACTTACGGTAAATTACATATTTTACGTAGAAAACCCGCCACTCCATATGACTTTGATGTTTTCTACGTAATAAACCTAGTAAATTACTGTAAAAAATCATGTAATTTACCTACGGTATTTTACTTCCCCAACCCTGACCTTCACCGACCTACCTCCCCACCACATGACAGTGAGATCCGTGACGTCACACACGTCACGCATCACGTCAAATTGCAGAGCCATACCACGCCTAAGGGTGGAATCCCATGCAGACGCAAAATGCAAAGCGCAAAACGAACAATCAATGACAGAGAATCTTTGAGAAGACAAAAATCTAAAAGTGTTCTGCAATTGGTTGTTCATTTTACGCTTTGCGTTTTGCGTCCACATGGGACAGCACCCTAATTTCATCTGATATAGGATTTTGGCAGAAGATTGCTTTTGATTATAAAATTTATAGTTAATACCAGGAAAAAAACAATTTCTTTCGATTAATAAAAATTTAATTAAACATCGACAATGCTAAACAATATCTTCAAATTAAAAAAAATTCAAACTTTTAAATCTGAAGGCGTTGCAAGTGAGATAATAATAATTAAAAAATTCCCTATCATGATCATACTTTATGTAAATTAAATGTATATTTCATTACAGGTCCGATATTTTTATCAATCTTTGATAAAATAAGAACAGGGCTTGGATTTCGAAGAAGTAGATTAATTTCTAACGTAAATTAAAAATTAAATATTTAAAATCCATAAATGGCATTTTTAAAATTTTCTTCCAGAAGAATTAAAAAGAGAACCCATTACTTTAGAAAATAACGAATCGCATGAGGACGAATGGAGTGGTATAAAAAGGGAAAATAAAAAGGAATGCACCCATTCATCAGATGATTATAATTCTGACCACCGTGATTATTTTAATAGTCATTAAATCGGTAATTATTTTTCATTTTATTATAATGATTTTAAGTTATAATAAGTTCGCAAAAAAATATTAATAAATAAATATTACCTATACTATTCGTATATAGGTAAAATTGTATTTCTAATCTTTATTCTTCAATTCATTACATAAATAAAATGTAATTGATTTAAAAAAATGTTTACTGTACTTTGTATATGTAGTTGGAGCAACCGCTTTATATTAAATCAATATACATATATATATATATATAAGCGTCAGCACACGGATGTTTTTTGCACAATATTTTTATCTGAAAAAATACTCTCAAAATAAGTAGTGATTCAATAAATAATGAACTTGTCAAATATCGAAATATAATTTTGATATATGTGTATTAGTTTTTTATATAGAAAAGTTGAAATATGTTTCAACAACAAAATCATGAAGAAGCGATTTTGAGGTTGCTGAGAATTTTACAAGTTTTTAGACACAATCTAAAATTAGCGGTAAATTTAATTAAATAATAATAATGATAATGATAATAAACAAAATATATAAAAATAGCAGGAAACAATAATTCACAATCTCTTTACGTATTTCTACTACAGATATGTCTTCCATTACTTTTGAAAGAGGAAAACATCTTAAAAATTTTAAAACCAACTGAGCAACATTTATTTCAAGAAATGTGTAATTCATACAACTTTTCAAATAGTAAGTTATTCTTTGACTTAAATGTGATACTTTACCGCCGTAAGAGCAATTTAGGTTATCCAACTTAACACTGGCAATAATAAATATTTTATTGCGAGCGTAAAATTAAGGAATCTAAATTGGTCATTTAGATTAAAGTATTCCATTAGGAACTTTCTACAAAAATATTTATAGTTAATATTTATAATATTTTATAATTTGATTTATTTATAAATTAGGAAATTCAAAAAAGGAATTATTTAATGAAGATGAAACTATTCATGTTGATTCAAAACTAACTCTTCTTTTAGAGGTAAATATGAACATTAAATTGTTTGTAATAAATATGAAAAGGTTTAAATAAATATTTTATTTAAAACTAGGTTCTTCTTGCTTATCCTGAAATAAATATGTTGAATAAGAAATTATTGGGACATGTGTCACCCAGATCAAAAAATTTAATTAAATATGTGACTCAATTTATTGAAATAGTTGAGCAAAGAATTCGAAGTAGTCCTACCGAAGAGAGAAACTACAGGTTGAAACTTCGAAGTGCTTCTACAAGTCTTGAAAAATCAGAAACAGAACTAATACGTATGTAACTGAACTTAAAACAACATTTCCTGAATTCTATACTTTAATTATAAACAATTTTCTAGCATTGAAAAATACTTTGGAACAAAAACAGAGAAGGAAACATCATGAATTTAGAAAGAAAATTTCTGAAGAAATGACTGAATATGAATCAATTGCAAAAGATACTGAAGCGAAACATGAAGAAAACATTAAGAAGATAATGTGGGTATATACTATACTATTCATCAATTTTTACATTTTACTATTATGTAAATGCAGTGTATACAAGCATTTTTCAACATTTTTATATTTTACAATTTTTAATTCTTAATTTCAGAAGCAATTTAGAATCAGAAATGGTTGACATGCATCTAAAAAGCCGCGAAAAGCAGAAAGCTTTAGAAAATGAAATTGAGAATTATAAAAAAAAAATTGATAAATTACTGCTAGAACATGCTAAGCGTGAGAAAAATCTTGGGGTATTTCGGTGAGAATATACATAAATCAAGTTGTATAGATCAATTGAATAAATCCCGCAGTTATTTTATAATTTCATTTTATTATGAATTCCATGTATATGTATTTATTGTCAGATTTTCTTTAAATAATTTCAGATTTAAAACTGAAAAGGAACATATGGCTTTTCTTATAAAATACGACACTGAAATCAGTTCACTCCACCAAGTAAAAGAAGATTTGACAGAGGAATTAAGCAATTTAGACAAGCACTACAAAGAACTTGAAGTAATTTTTCTTTTTGAAGTAATTTAATTTTATATGTTTTCATTCAAAATGCTCTCAATGTGGATTAATGAATCAAATTAATTTAAGTTTAATGTACTTAATAATTATTATTAATCACAAAACTTATTAACATTTGTGTTTTAAATCGATATAGGAAAAGTTTTTCGTACAAGTAACATTTTATTTAAAAATGAAGGAAGACAAGGAGGCTGTGTTAATGAGGGCTTTTGCCGAGCAAATGGACAATTTTTCGAAGAATCGAGCAGCTAGAATTATACAGAGAATCTGGAGGAATTATCATACACGAATGATAGCTTTGAAAAAAAAAAAGAAATCGAAACGTAAATAAGGTCACGTGATTTTTTTTACAGATTATGAATAAATAATATCTATATGTAGAACTGAGAAAAATATCTTTTTTATGCAATCCACTTATCATTTTAAAAATCATATCGAGTTACTTAAATGAGCTTTACAAGTCGAGCTATTTTCTACCAGAAGGTGATTTAGTTTGTATGTATGTATATCGATTTCTCGTAGTTATCTGTAGCACTCTGGACTCTGCTATGTTTAGAATCTCAGAAAAAGCCGCTTTTGCATATAACTTTGCATATAACTTTTTGACATCGCAAGAGATCTGTCGACTGTCGGTAACCAAATGCCCTCGGCAAAGTTTTCTATAGTGTTATCGATTTGCGACTTGTTCAAATTTTCAAGCAAATGCTGGCACTATAATATATAATTCAAAAATAGGATAATACATTAAAAAATGACTTTTCCCCATTTCAGAATGTTTAATATACACATGAAAGCTATTCATTCAAATTGCACTCCATTATATATTTAAATTCATTTCAGGTGATGATGGTTGTTTCTGTTTAGTGTGCTGTAGTATAGGAGGAAAAATTCAGTATGGGGGTGGATGAAGTTCCAGCGCATGCCCCGAGAGCAGCTTTGCTGGGGTGATATAGGCAGAAAAGCCGGGCTCCAGCTAGGCGACCGATCATTACTATAAAGTATCCTAAGTATAGAGAGTGCCCGGGAGTATCAATAAATAGAGGTCAACATTCCAAATTAAAGGAATCGCTCAGATCTGTTGCAAGTAGGTTTTCATCTCTCTTTATTATTCATTAATTATCATCTCTCACTAGATTGAGCGTCATTAGTTAAATAATCCCATCCACCACCCCTCTAGGATATGATCTATTTTAGGACAGTTTGCGATTCTTAGTCAGAGAATTCTAAATCATAACAAGCATGTGTACCACCTGTAGCTCACTTCGTTCTCCTGGATAAAAATATAGCTGGAATTTAATTTTTAAATTGGATATAAAAAATTTCTTTACTTCATACTTGAGACATTTCAAAATTAAATTATCAATCTATAATTTGGTATTAATTGATACATTTATTAGACGTAACTTTATATGAATGAGAATGGGAAGCTGTAAAATATTTTAAATAAAATAGTTTTTAATTAAACACAAAAAACTGGATTATTAACAAATACAATGAATCTTTAGCTTGTTTTCTGATTTTTTAAATAAAAATTTACAATTTATCGTTAGTATAAATTTTATTTTTAAATAATGATGACATTGTAGATAAGGTAGTTAATTTTTTCAGGTTTCGCAAAGGATGTGATTCATGTGAGTTGAGAGTATTGAGAAAACCAAATTCGATTTTCAGAAAGAAAAAGGATCAAGTGATAATAAAACATGACAGGAAGAATGAAATTGTCATTTAGTTCCCCTGTTACTGAGGAGCCGAATAAAAATTTCGTGATTGCATCGCTAGAACAACGTAAGGAGGCTTTTAAAGAGAATGAGGAACTTATGAAGGAAACGACAAAGTTCGTTACAGAAGTTATTGAAACTGCTGCCTCCGAAGCCTCGAAAAGGAAACTTGAGAAAGAGGTCAGAAAAGAATTTTATAATTAGGAACTCGTTTATTGCATCTTTCAAAAAAATGACCCAAAACTTTTTATTCAATTTACCATTTTCAATTAATAATCATCTTAACTCAATTTCTAAATAATTTCTCTCGAGAATCACCCATTTTTCCAAATCCCTTTTTGCAAAACCACTTGTTTCAATATTCTTTTCTCACCTACTTTTATAAGCCCCTTTTACAACATTTATTTTAAACACATTTTCCCAACGCGTATTAGCTCATTAAAAAAATTCTTTTTTTTTTTAGAATGCCAGTGCGAGTGAAGGTAATGAGATCCACTTTTTCATATTAGTATATGTAACAGCTAATAGTGGAATTTTTTTTAATATTCGTCGAAGTAGTATAGTAGCAGTATTACTACTAGTAGTAAAACCTTTTATCAATAATTTTGGACAATAGTTATTATATCGATTAAATTTGAATAAATTTTGATAAAAATTGATAAAGGGTGTAGTGAAAGTTGACAAAGGATAATCTGAAAAAATGATAGAAGCAGGTCAGATATTGTTATGTCAGTTACATTTAATTAAATTTTAATTACTAAAGAATGCATGATGTATTTGGATGTATACAGGCAGTAGATTGAAGGACAACGATATCCTAGGCGGCTGGAACAACCGTGCCCGCGGCTTCTGCAATCGAGTCCTGAATGCAATCTTTCCGTGCTTCAACAACAATGGTAATAAATCGTAGACTGATTACGCACTAGCAATTGCGATGCTACCGTCGAAAAAATGGATCATAGTTTTCCATATTCCTGTATCGTCATCCCGCATTAAGTCAACATCGATCAGTGAAAATTGCCATTTTTAACCTCATCGATTTAAACCTTATCAACTTGTAGACCTCATTCTTTCACTCAGCGACGTTTCACACACCACATTTTATTTCTTTATTTGGCATTGCCTTATTCATAAAGGTAAACAACTCTTGGTCTAGTGGACCGTGGAATTATTTTGAATTCAATTAAATAATTTAAAATAAAGAATGCATAACTAAAATTAATGTAGAAAAATTTCTTTAAACATTTTTTTTAATGTGCCAAATGAAAACGTCTCTGATTGAATATAAAATCATAATTGTCCTAATATCACTGTCATTTAATCCGTATGTCAATGAGAAGAACTCGAGTCATTGCAATAATAAATTGAAATAATAAAATAAATTGAAAGCCATTAATAACTCTATTATAATTAAATTAAAAATGGTATAATATATCATCAAACTACAAGAAAAATATTTTCCAATAGATTTTATAATTATAGTGTTGACTAAAAAAATTTTTAAATCGGAATAATTTTTGTCATTTAAAAACCAATCAGCTTTGAAATAACAATGTATGCGAGATTTTCGAAACATTTCATTACGCCGCTTTCTTTAGATGGTTTCTAATGGGATCACTAAAAAATAATAAGTTTACGATAAAAAAGATTATATACCAAAAGAATAGTACTGACAGAAATAATAAGTCTTATCAAATAGTTTGAATTGAATCCCTTTATTTTGAATCAATTTAAAAAAAACGTCTCTATAATACTTTAAACGAAGTATTTTATTTTTCAAAATTTTTTTGTTAAAAAAAAAAGCTTGACATTTTTTAACCATAAAATCAATAAGTTTGATGTGTAGATTGATCCATGTATGTAATTAAAAAATTGATAAGGCTCATTACATAAATATTCCATGTTTGATACATTTGTAGTTGTGTAATAAAGTACAACATAGAACAATATTTATATAATATGGGTATGCTTCGGCTACAATGCACAATGCATTTTTTGACGAACAAGTCGTTGTTCATAAGAGAATGGAAAATGAATATTTGAAAAAAATCAGTGCAGAAATTGAATCCTAGAATCATGAATATAATTCACAAAACAGAATATTTTCATAAAAAATTGTTTTAATTTCATTATCCACACCCTAATGCAATGCAATCTATAAATTGTAATTAATCGAATAAAATTCTTTAGACTTTAGATTTTAGTCACTAAACTGTATTAAAGTGTCATCATATTGTATATGTTTTTTTGTTAAAAGTATTTTCACTATTAGAAATTTGGCTCTAAATTGTAACGTATTTAAGGAAAAATTGATATAGTAGGTTTCTCCTAAGTATAAGTTCACGCATCGTCAAATTTCGCGAATAAAAAAAGATAATAAAAAAATAGTACAAGCTGACATGTGGAAATATAGATTGAGAATAGCAGGTACATTGGATTTATTCTTTCCATAGAACTCTTCGCCTGGACACCCTACCGATATCGCTTCACGAGACCTTAGCCGACTTCCGGAAGTTCAGTTCCGATGGAATGATCGTTTGACACACTGTGACCATTGGGGTGAGTTGCACCCGAAAATGTGATTGTGGCAGACGATTCAACATATTCAATACGTAATTTTTCTTTAATTTCCTGTGAAAGGGAAATTGTACTTTATAAACAATTAAAAAAAAAATGCTTAGATTTTTCATGATAGTATAAATACTTGTCGCGATGATCATGAGTTCGTCGTCATTCAATATCAAACATGATGCGAGCTTAAACACTTATAGATCCAGAGAAATTAGATACAAGTTATTCCGATTAATCTGATTTATTGATTGAATTAAATAACATAACAATATTTAAAAAAAAATTCACCTTCCATTTGGAAGTTATGAAAATATAAGCTTTGATTATTGATTTTAAAAATTACAATCATATCCACCAATTGATGATATCGAGGGTTCAGATCCAATAAAGATCACTATGTTGTTAATCGGCTGTGTACGTTCTGGATAGATTTTTTCTTCTGCAAGTTTTCTTTTCATTTGGATAATATCTGTAGTTGCTCTCTTGTAAAAGTTAGTAATTTAAATTAGAATAGTATGAAACTTGAATAGTTAAGAATAAAATTTTTCTGGATCTAAACTTAAATTTGGACAACTTATAAAGAAACGAAGCAACAACGAAGATCGGTGATCGCATTAGCACGAATGTTGCTATATATAACCGACTTGGTGGCCGCCGCGCCACCATATATGTTGAGTGATAATGATAATGCAAATGATAATTATGTCATTTACATAATAAAATATCTAATGTATCCGGTGCAAGTGATGGCAACTGCGAGATCATAGTAAGATACTACGTCAATTCCATTGAGCTATTTTTGCCAAGAAATAATAGTTGAGGTTCTCGCGCAGATAATTTTGCAAATTGTAGGTAAACGTGATTGAATTTCTGCGAAAACTCTTAGTCCCTAGGCCATCTGCGTGTTCGTAATAAAAAATATATATATATACAAGAAGATAGGTGAAAAAATATAAAAAGCAGTAGTTATGTCAAATAAAAATGAATTAAATAATATAAATATATAAAATTCATAAGACAATTCCACGCTCCAAATTTCACTGTGATTATATAATTAATGTAACAAAATATGTCCTCCTCCCATAATGATCACGAATTTTGATTCAGTTCATGTATGCGCGGTTCAGAAGCATTTTTTAAGTTTAGTTTCAGGGATGAACTTTTATGTATTATAGAAAAATGGTTATTAAAAAAGTTCCAAGTGTGTAAGTGTACGGATACGTGTTTCAGATTTCAAAAAGAGAAAAAGCCTCTGTAAAATATACATTTTTTGCTTGATTTTTGAGCTGTTAGCTTTGAATTTATATACGTATTTCTATATATTGTTTGATGAGAAAATTCTTTCTTTAAAAATAAAATTTTTGTAAAATTACTTTATATAGTTATATTTCAATTTATATATGTAGTTTTAGTTTTGGTATACTCAAAATACTCGAATCATTATCATAATACGATATATTTTCATGAAATATGATTCCCTATTAAATATTTCTATAATTATGAGAGTTTTCTATTGCGACGAATAGTATATAACTAAAAGAAAATCAATTTCAAGCTTTAGTCACGAATGTACACTGCGGTAGTCGTGTCTTGCCGTCCTATTTTCTTGATTTACGTTACTAGCGTGCAACTTCAACTTGCATAAATACATTACCCCTATATGTATATATATTCATCTACACGTGATTGACCGATAATAATATACTAAGCATAATTCATTATATTCAATTTATCATAAATCAAGATGTTTAATTAATTTTATACGCGAATAATTCAAAAATTTCTTTAAAAACTCTCGTAGTTGGTTAGAGAAGAAGTCATCAAAAAATATAAAAGAATTCTACTGATCGAATACTGTAAAACAGTTTATATATGTAGATGTATTACTGTATATATTAGTTCCATTATTAAATCTAATATAGTACTTGAAATTATTTTACAAGGCTTTTTGTCTGCTTTTTAAATAAACATATGCAATATGCATTAGAGAGTGGAAAGGTCAAATTTTACAAAAATCCAATATATTTCTCTGATGAGAATGTAAAAATAAATTGCTCAATAAGAGACATGAAGAATAAATATAAAAAAGTAATTGGCAAGGATTTTTCAATCGATATTGTGCAAATATATTTTCACTTTTCTTATGTTCTGAATTATAAGACACAACTTTTCACAAAAAAATCATTCACTTTTTTAATTGACCTCCAAAGAGAAATACTTTTGAAATACAATGAAAATTGGAAATAATTAGATGTCATTTTTGCATTCAAGCAAGGGAACAAGAAAGAATAAAATGAAGTATGTAATATCATTCACGTGACAATCAATGACGTAGAGATATTTGACTCGTGTATTTATATGGTAAAAATATATCTCGAGTGAAAAACAAAGTAAGGAATGTGGATAAAAAGAAGAGTATAGCAATATTATAACGTAAATATTTGTACAACTTTGGTAAAATTAAAAGAAAACCCAATATTTTTAGGCAAAATTATTGTAATAAGCAATTATTATTAAAAAAGACTATACATATACAAATAATTATATTGAAATAATCACAATTGAGAGGAAGAAAAGTTGGTTAAAAAAAATGGACCAATTTTGAATCATGATGATGATGATGATGATGATGATGATGATGATGATGATTATTGTTATTATTATTATTATTATTATTATTATTATTTTCAGAAAGATTTCAGAAAGAAAATACATTACACTGAATATTATATAGTGAAGTCGTATATAGATCGATGTACCTGTATTAAAGTATTAATAAAGCGTATTATAAATGCATAAAATATTTCATTTATTGTATGAAATGATATAGTAGAGGATTGGTATATTATAGTATATGACGATTAATGAAAATTTTTGTGCATATTTTTTTTTATCTCAGTCGAAAAAAAAATGAAGATAAATTAAAACTGCCTAAGTGATGCATTAAATGTATATTCGATCTTTGCAACCCTAGCAACACCATTAACAATTCCCTGGAAACACAAGTTCTTGGAAAATCGCCAGCAAAGTAAAAAATTGTACACATTTTTACAGTAGATTTCATGCAGATAACAGATAAGTATGTATGCCTTACCCTGTGAAATTAGGTGTTTATAAACGTATAAAAAACACTGTTCAGTTTATGTATGATACATTTTTTTTTCACAATACGGAGTTATCACCCAAAAGGGAATTGGCATGCATATACATATGACAGCTGCATGGTGAAGTGTAAATGTAGTAGGTACTCACCAGGAAGTACTGTGCTGTCACATATTTTCAAGGTGAACTATCCATAATTGATTATATATACATATATACATAAATGTCAAATTTGTTTTCAATTATGTATGTAATTTATTCTCTTTTTAAGGTTAGAAAATGTGCGAATATAAGTTTTTGTGTATTGAAAAAGTGTAATTTCAAATTATTGAAGATCTAGGAATTTTTAAAGGTATGTACACTAATATATAATTAAGAAATATAAGACAATTACGAAACATACGTAAAATATTTAAAAATAATATTATATTAATTTTCATTTATTTACAAAAAACCATCTCCATGATTTATTATGATATGTATTAAACTGAAAAGTTACTAAATATAATATGGACGAGGAGGATCAGAAATACATAAACCAAATTCCTGAAAATTGCGGATTCAGTTCCCAACTAGATCGAGTCCTATCTCCTTCTAAAGAAATCAAACCAAGTTTCCATGATTTACATCAGCATCATTTGAAGAAAAGATCGCCTTTATTCCACTCAAAAAGACATAAAGCTAAAATTCGAAAAGTTGTCGGCAAAGTTTGTGCAAAAGATTGTCTGAATGATTTACACCGAGAATTCGCTGAACCCTTTTGGGAACTGTCCTGCACAATTCCAGAACATTCAGAACAACAAATACACAGGTACGTAGATACATATAATGAAAAAATTATTTCTACGATTGTAAATCAATATCTGAGAAGTAATTAAATTATAAATTTCATTAAAAAATTAAAAAGCATTATTAAATTTTTTGAAAAATGAGCACAGAATACCGAAGAAAGCTCAAACTAAAGAGCGAAAAGAAAAGGAGATTAATTTCAAAATGAATAACTATATTTCGCTTCGAGAAAAACGAGAAGAATTTCGTCAGAGAGTAGTGAGAACAATTATAGGAAAAAGAGAGTATTCCAAAAATGAAAACTGGTTCACTAATGATGACAAGGATCTTTTGAGATATTATTATTATATAATGCATGGAATTGATAACAAACACATTCCACCGATGGAGAACGAAATTTTAAACAATATTTTAAAATTGGTGCCTCTTAAGTGGCAAAAAAAGTATAAAGAAACATTGTTAAAAGTTATTCAAGAAGCAATTGAGGATTATACACTTTCTATCAAGAAGTCGATTGTCGACTTTGTTCTACAGGATCGTTTAATTGATGCATCAAATTCTGTTGATCAGGTTCATTCTCCAAAGAATTATTATAAATACTTTTGTATTCAAATACAATTTTAAAAAATAAACTTAAAAAATTAAATCTTTCTTAGGGTCCAATCTCTAAAGAATGTTATGAAATAAAGCAATTTCCAACTGAACACAGTGTCAAGTGTAGAAGAATTAAATCGAAAATCCAAAAAAATTTAATATTGTATCATCCATGTATGCGAAAAGCCTTGGAGCTCTGGTTTCGTGAATTTTTGTGAGTAAATAAAAATATATAAATTCATCAATCAATTTTGAAAATAAGAGAAATTTTGAATAAAAAATAAAGTAAAAATAGAATTATACAGAAATTGATTAATCCCTTTTTCGTCGTTAAAAGTACAATCAGGCAGATTGACACAGAAGAGTTGGAATCTTATGGCCACGCTTATGATCTTATAATTTTTGAGAAAAATTTTACGAAGATGGTTGACAAAACTAAAAATGATCTGTGCAGAAATTGGCTTCCAAAAATATACAATGCTTGTCTCATCGTAAGCCTTTATAGAAAATAAATAAAATAAAAATATATAAATAGAAACTTTGAAAATATGTATAAGTAATGAAAAATATTCTATTAATTTATCATTTCAGGCTAACAAAAGAGGAATTTTACCAGATTCTAGCGACGAGAGTATGATGCTTAGATTCTACAATTGTCTCGCCTATATTATGGAAAGTCAGTTGCAAAATCTTTGCTTGAGATCAATGGAAGATTATGTGGATTATTTATTGGATGTTGGTGTAAGTAAACTTGTATTTATTTAAATTAAATTAGTACAGGGAAATGTAAATAAATACGGTTTTTTTTTATATTTATTGTTATACTATAATTCGATATTTGATGCACAGTCTCGAGGATCTCAAAATCAAAAAAAAGTAAGTACATATATTCTACATATATAAGTATAATACAGTGATTATATTTATATATAAAAAATTATACAACGCTTCTTTAGAAAAACTTTCATTTATAATGTTAACCAGTAATAAAAATAAGTAATACATAATTGTAATCAAACTTTTATTCTCAAACAGTATCATAATTGTGGGTTCAATCTGGAAGTTGTGGTTAGAAATAGAAGCATTGGTTTTGATCCATCCTTTAAGTTTTATATTGATACACTACTCGGATTATTAAATTCACTCTACTCTGCCGTTTCTCTGTACGGAAGAATGGAAACAAAGCTCTATGAGAATCATGTAATCACTCAACATCATAAACATAACCTTCAGCCAGTAATTCTGAACGAAATAGTAGAAGAACACGGTAAAAAAATCATAGAATTGATACAAGATCATAAAATTGGTCCAGAACTTCAACTCCACGAATTCGATAATTACATTTCGTTAGTTAATAACGAATCTAGACAATTTGTTGAAGAATTTCTTAGAACCGATCCTCCGCATAGTTTTCAAGAATATAGCGAACAAATTGAAAAGTATGATCAATTATCGAAAAGAATTCCTGTTGAATTCGAACGTACCGTCTTCACTGGCCTCTTTGAAGTACACAGAAAAGAATTATTGGACTACATGGCTGAAAATGCCAGAAAACTGAAGGATGATTTAGTTAATAGAATGGTTTTGGACTATCAATACAAATCGAGAGCGTGAGCAAACGGCATCAATGTATATAATAATTCCTAAAAAGTTGAATTGGACATTTTTATTAATAATTAATTTTTAAATAGCATAGGAGAAGAGTATCAAAACATTGCTGATCAAGCATTAAGCAAACCACCAAATACTGCTGACTTAATGAAGCTCAGAGCTTTTGTTCAAAAGGCAGAAACTGAAATGGTTTATGATCTGGAAGACAGACTCAGGGAAGTGATGAATTACATCTTGTTTCTGTCTGATTATACTTTACTGACTCCGGTAGAAATCAAAACTAACAATTTTGCCGTCCAATGGTAGGATTTCTGTTATATAGTAAATAAAATTATAATTTGTAAAGAAACTTATTTCTTTCTTCTATTAGGTACCTACTATATAAATATCACTTGGAAGAATAAATGTAATCTTATTATTTCTAAACTCTTAGGTATCATAGAATGTCCTCGATTTTTGAAGAACATCGAAGCATAATAGACAGTAAAACTGGTGAGTATCAAGATGCTTTGTTAGTTCGAATCGAAAAATTCCAACAGGACCTTCAATTATATTGGAAGTATTGCAATGAAATGCAATACTGGGGCAACGTTGAAGAGATATTTCGTTACCAAAAGAAGTCAACGAGACTTGAAAGTCGTCTAATTACTGCCATGGAGACAATTGATGAATTCAATGAAGAAGAACAAATGTTTGGTTGGGAACTGTCTCAATATCCCTTAAGGAAAAAGGTAAAGACTGATGGGGACAAGATTAAGAGTAATTAAAAAGTAAATTCAATTTTGTTATGATAAATAATGAAAATAGTTATATGTATAAATTTAGATTGCGGATAAGCTTGGGCCGTACAAAAAATTTTATGACTCAGCTTGTGATTTTTTGACTAATCACAGTAACTGGATGAACACGATGGTTGGTACTCATGATCCTGATGAAATTGAGACCATTTCCGGAACATTATACCGCACTATTTTCAAATTGGAAAAAGCATTTCAAGAGCCAGCTGTTAGAAAATTGGCAGAAACTGTGAGAGTAAACATTGAGGAGTTTAGAGAGCATATGCCATTGGTATTAACTCTTGGAAATCCGGGTATGAAAAGTCGACATTGGGAGCAAGTTTCAGAGATTGTAGGATTTCCTATTAAAGTAGATGAGAGTATGACCCTGGCTAAGGTGAGCTTAATTTTCAGAGGTTTAATCTTTAATATTAGAAAATTTATAATTTATATGTACCATAATATAAGAGAAATTTATATTCACCAACATTAACTTGGCAAAAATTAATTTACCGTCTAAAAGTGTTAATGAAAAATATTTATTATATTGCGAATGTAAAGTTGGCGAAACTAAATTGCTCGTCTATGAGGTAATGTATCTAATTCCTTCTTTTTTCTCTCTCTTTTTAATACGATTTAATAAAAAATATAAAATTTTTAAAATACTTTTACATATTAAAAGATAATTGACTTTGGTCTGGACGAATACGTGCCCAAATTCGAAAGTATATCTGAAGCAGCTACAAAAGAGAATAATCTGGAGAAAGCTTTACTTAAAATGCACGCAGACTGGACCGAAATAGAATTTTCAGTAAATTCCTATCGAGACACTGGAACTCATGTGATTGCTAGTATTGATGACATTCAATTATTATTAGATGATCATTTAACAAAGGCTCAAACAATGAAGAATTCTCTCTACATAAAACCGTTTGAAAAAGAAACACTGTGAGTTGAATAATGAATAATCGAATACATATATTAATTTTATCTACTATGCGCGTACTGTAATAAGAGATTTTTATCGTTTACCTTCAAATTTAGAGATTGGGAAGCAAAACTTCATCTACTTCAGGATATTATGGACTATTGGCTAAAAGTTCAAGCTACTTGGATGTATTTAGAGCCCATATTTTCCTCTCCTGATATTCAACAACAAATGCCAGAAGAGGGTCGACGGTTCAGTGCTGTCGACAAAGTAATTCGAATTTTTGTGCTGTAAATTTTATAATATTCGATCATTTAGCCGAAAACAGATTTCAAACTATCCTGACATTTTTTAATTTCCTAAATCAAATCAACAGATATGGAGGGATATAATGTCATCGGTAGTAACAGATCCAAAAGTCATGTCTGTAGTCGATATAGACAAGATGTTAGATCGTCTAAAAAAATCAACAAATTTGCTAGACTTGATTCAAAAAGGTCTGAATGATTACCTCGAAAAAAAGAGACTATTCTTCCCTAGGTTTTTCTTCCTCTCCAACGACGAGTTATTGGAAATTTTATCTGAAACAAAAGATCCCACAAGGTATTTAACAATATATATATATATACCTAAAGTAATAAGTTTTCATTCTTATAAAGAATATCCACATATTCACAAAATTTGTCTTAAATAAAATTATATTTTTATAATTAGGGTTCAACCTCATTTGAAAAAATGCTTCGAAGGAATCGCAAGGTTGAGTTTCACTCCACAGATGGAAGTGACAATGATGAAATCTTCAGAAGATGAGGAGATAACCCTAGAGGATATAATCAATACTGCAGCAGCAAGAGGCCAAGTAGAAAAGTGGTTGCTCGAGTTAGAAATTGACATGAAAAAAAGTGTTAGAGCACAGGTGAGATTTTTCAATTGCAGTAAATTTATTTATTAAACTATTTCAGATTTGGTTTTATAACTAAATAATTCTCACCTTAATATGTTTCTGAATTTGAGTTTTATTATTATTAGGTAAATCATAGTTTCATTATACTTATTCTCACTCAGCAATTACGATTAAATTTTTATGTTATTTTCAGAGCAATTTAATGTGTGAATAAAGTATTTTTAAATCTTTCAAGGTCATTCGTGCGAAGAATGGATATCTAAAAAAGGCTCGAAATAAATGGGTCCTTGATTGGCCAGGACAAACAATTCTTTGCATCTCGCAACTTTATTGGACTGCTGATGTCACTGGTGCATTTCTTAAAACTCCTCAGGGTTTAAAAGATTATATAGATGAATGTAATCACGAGCTCAACCAAATCATTATCCTCGTTCGAGGAAAGCTTTCCAAGCAGAATCGAACTACATTAGGTCAGCGATTGAAAGAAATCAGATATTTATAATTAAGAGTATTTTCTTATGACTAGAGTAAATTATATTTGATATTATATTGCAGAGGCTTTAGTGACGATAGACGTTCACGCTAGAGACGTATTAATGGGTCTTTATGAGCAAAATGTTAAGAATGATACCGATTTCAAGTGGCTTTGTCAACTTCGTTATTATTGGCTCGTAATAATATTTTTATTCACTACTACACAATACTTGTAAAATCTATTTTTGAAAGTAATAATAATAATAATAATATGTTATTTCAGGATGACAATATGCTGACAATGATGATCAACTCTTCCTTAAGATATGGTTACGAATATCTAGGAAATACTTCTCGATTAGTTATAACTCCATTAACAGATAGATGTTATCGAACTCTCTTTGGAGCTTTAAGTTTGCATTTGGGAGGGGCTCCTGAAGGACCTGCTGGAACTGGAAAAACAGAAACCACAAAAGATTTAGCAAAGGCTGTCGCAAAACAATGTGTGGTCTTTAATTGTTCAGATGGTTTAGATTATATTGCTTTAGGAAAGTTCTTCAAAGTAGGTGTTACTCTCGTTAAAATTCATTCTAAAATCTATAAACTTAAAACATTTAACCACGATTTAATATTTAAGTGTATTCTGATTAAATAATTCTGCAGGGACTTGCTTCCTCTGGAGCTTGGTCGTGCTTTGACGAATTCAACAGAATTGACCTTGAAGTTTTGTCTGTGGTAGCACAACAGATTTTAACAATTCAAAGGGCAATCAATTCTGGAAAATCATCCCTTATTTTCGAGGGAACAGAAATTAGTCTGGATCCCACTTGTGCTGTTTTCATCACAATGAATCCCGGATATGCAGGCAGAACAGAGTTGCCTGATAACTTGAAGGCTCTATTCCGTTCTGTCGCGATGATGGTTAGCTATATAAAGCTGTCATATTTTACAGATAGTATTCTAAAAATATTAGTTTTATTCTTCTTCTTGTTGTTCAGCAGAGCAGTACCTGTTTTAATTTTTACAACAGGTACCAGATTACGGCTTGATAGCTGAAAACACACTTTACTCCTATGGATTCTACAACGCTCGACCACTGTCTGTAAAAATCGTAATGGCATATCAACTCTGCTCCGAGCAACTATCGACCCAAAACCACTACGATTATGGGATGAGAGCTGTCAAATCGGTTCTTGTGGCTGCAGGCAATCTCAAATTGAAATATCCCAACGAAAATGAGGACATCTTGATGTTACGTAGCATTAAAGACGTTAATCTACCGAAATTCTTAAGCCCAGATCTGCCACTCTTTCATGTAAGTACCGTAGTTAAATTTTCTTCTGCGTTTCTATTATAAAATAAAATAAACAAAAATGTTTTAATTTTCCTCAATTTTCAGGGTATCGCGTCAGATCTTTTCCCCAACGTCGTATTACCAGAATCAGATTATACTCATTTAAATGCTTGTACATATGAAGTGTGTGCAGCAGCAAATATACAATGCAATCCAGCTTTTCTTGAAAAAATTCAACAGATTTACGAAATGATGATCGTACGCCATGGATTTATGATTGTTGGATACCCTTTCGGAGGAAAAACAACAGCTTATAAAATGTTGGCAAATGCTTTAGCATTATGCGAAGAAAGAGTTAGTATAATATTATAATTAAATAATATATATTTTGACTGAAAAGTAAATAAAAGAATGATAATATTTACTGTTTTCACTTACAATTTCGACGAGCTATAAACAAATAATTTCCTCACGTAGAATTTGATGGATGAACACAAGGTTGAGATAACAGTAATAAATCCAAAGTCCATTACAATGGGTCAGTTGTACGGACAATTTGATCCAGCTTCCCATGAATGGAGCGACGGTATTCTAGCAGTCAGTTATCGAGCTTTTGCAGTTTCTACAAATGAAAATAGAAAGTGGTTGATTTTTGATGGACCAATCGATGCTGTTTGGATAGAAAATATGAACACGGTTTTAGACGATAATAAAAAATTGTGTTTGATGAGTGGAGAAATTATTCAATTGGCACCAACCACTAATCTTATTTTTGAACCAATGGACCTCGAGGCTGCGTCTCCTGCCACTGTTTCGCGCTGTGGTAATTTAATTTAAATTCAACTGAATTGAATAGTTCAATATTTCTAATTTCTCAAACAATATTTATAATTCTAAAGGTATGATCTATATGGAGCCTTCAGCGTTGGGATGGGAACCCCTATTAAAATCATGGCTCGAGACAATGCCAGCAGTCTTTAGCAGATGGCTCAAGAACTTTATATATGAATCCCTATTTCTCCGATTCTGCAAGCCATTATTCTTTTTATTACGACGAGGCGGAGTGGAGGTAAAGTAACTTTCCTAAATTAAATTTAGTACGCTTATACAGAATCCTAATAAAAAACTTGAATCTTTTTAAAGGAAATATGTCCGATGTCGGATTCAAATCTCTTAAGGTCAATAACATATTTGATGGATTGTTATATTGACGACTATAAAGATGAGAAGTTAGCCGAGAGTATTAGTGAATTAGATTTAAGAGCACAAGTAGAGGTGAAAATATATTTTGTGTTTATAATATATCCGTTTCAATGCGTCGCGTTTATTTTGATATAAGAATTAAGTTATCCTAGAAAATGTTGTAGGGTTCATTCTTTTTTTCCTGCATCTGGGCAATGGGTGGAACACTGAAAGCACAATACAGAGAAAGCTTTAGTATCTTATTTCGGGGTCTTTTAGAAAAAAATTTTCCTGATTCTCTCGCAAAGAAATATCAACTGCCCGAATCTGTGCCTCCGCCTCATAAACCTTATATCTTTGTGATGCCTAAAGATGGTCTTGTTTTTGACTACAGATTCATTAGAGAGGTATAACGTATATAATTACGTTGAGGAGACTATCTTATTATAAAATAATAGTTTTAATCTTTAACTAACGAAATTTTCAGGGAAAGGGAAAGTGGAAGTTGTGGTCAGATGAACTCCAAAATACACCTCCAATTCCTAGGGATATCCCAGTAAACCAAATAATTGTACCAACTGTAGAAACAATCAGATACACAGCCTTATTTCAAATGCTGGTACAACATCAGAAACCAGTTCTTTTTGTTGGACCAACTGGCACTGGAAAATCAGTTTACGTGATTGACTTTCTGTTGAAGAAAAACGATACTGCGGTATATAAACCGTTAATTATGAATTTTTCGGCTCAAACTACAGCCAATCAGACTCAGGATATCATAATGAGCAAACTTGACAGAAGAAGAAAGGGAGTTTATGGTCCTCCAATTGGAAAAAGATGGGTTGTGTTTGTGGATGATGTATCTATGCCTATGAAAGAAGTTTACGGAGCACAACCACCTATCGAACTTCTTCGGCAATGGCTGGATCATTGGCTATGGTATATATATATATATAAAAATGAAGATTTAAAATAATCGAATTATATTGATGATAATGAATTAAATCTCGTAATATATAGGATCAAGAATTATATATTTTAAAAAATATGTACAGGTATGACCGGAAGGAAGTTACGCCAGTGAATTTAATAGAGATTCAATTAATGTGTGCCATGGGTCCACCAGTTGGTGGAGGGAAAGATGTCTCACCCAGATTCAAGAGACACTTTTTTGTTCTAAGCATATCCGAATTCGAAGACGAAGTCATGATAACCATATTCAGTAAAATAATTCTTTGGCACCTGGACACAAGGTTCAACTAAATTCTGGTCCATTTTAATTCTTGAATCACACACTAAATGTACATTCATATAATTTTCAATTTTTTTACAGAGGGTTTAGTAAGGATTTCGATCCTTGTATAGATCAAATCGTTCTCGCTACTTTAGACATTTACAAGCAAAGTCTGAAAAATCTATTACCAACTCCCGCAAAGTCCCACTACATCTTCAATCTTCGCGACTTTTCAAGAGTTATACAGGTCATTATGCGAGAGCAGCGCACTTGTCTATATATTTCAGAAGTAATTAATAATTGCGGAAAATATAATCGAAAAAAAAATTATAAATTAAAATTGTTTAGGGAGTTCTTCTTTCTGTTCCTGAAACGATGCCCAGTTTGGTGAATATGAAAAGGCTTTGGGTACACGAAGTCCTTCGCGTTTTTGGTGATCGACTCGTGGATCAATATGATATGAATTGGCTTATAAAACAGCTAGATGTTACTGTTAAAGAAAGAATGGAAATCGTTATGGGTGAAATGTTCAGTGATCTTTTGGGAGACAATAAAAAAACGGTAAATTTTAAATTACAAAAGATCCCTTACATAACTTATGTATACGTATTAATTGTCTAATTAATAATAATGCATACATCAATCAATATATAAATATATTTTAACAGATAGGTGACGATGAATTAAGAAAACTAGTTTTTTGTGACTTTACTGACCCAAAAGCAGATGTTCGCCTATATCAAGAAGTTGCAGACTTGGAAAACTTGCGTGGAATTGTAGAGACATATCTGATCGAGTACAATTCGATGACAAAAAAACCTATGAATTTGGTTCTTTTTAGGTAAAATGATCAACAATAATACAAAAAAAGTATAACATCAATGGAATATTAATGAAAAAAATATAATTTTACTTGGTACAAAACAACTGCGTCATATGATTAACAGGTTTGCAATTGAACATTTGTCAAGAATATCAAGAATCATCAAACAACCACGAAGCCATGCACTTTTAGTGGGTGTTGGTGGTTCGGGTAGACAATCACTGACCAGATTAGCATCCCATATTTGTGACTATGATGTTTTCCAAGTGGAAATAAGTAAACAGTATGGCACGCACGAATGGCACGAGGATATTAAATTAATTCTGAAAAGAACAACAGCTACTGAACTCCACTCTACTTTTCTTTTTACTGATACGCAAATCAAAGAAGAAAGCTTCTTGGAGGATATAAACAACATGTTGAATTCAGGAGAGGTATATTTGTAGATTTCGGTATATTCTACATACATACATATACATAGAAGGATATGTAATAATTATTATATTCTCATAAGAGATAGAATTTATTAGAACAAGTCTTTATAACTCTTCAATTAAAGAATATTTTAATAAATTACATTATTTTATTTTAGGTACCTAATTTATTTAATCCTGATGAAAAAGCTGAAATCTGTGAAAAAATGCGACAAGTTGACCGCCAAAGGGAAAGATCAATGCAAACAGATGGAAGTCCCGTTGCTCTCTTTAATTTGTTTGTTCAACTGGCCCGTGAACAGTTACACATTGTTGTTGCTATGTCACCAATTGGTGATGGTTTTCGAAATAGGATTAGAAAGTTTCCAGCTCTTGTTAATTGTTGTACTATTGATTGGCTTCAGGTCAGTAGTGTGTTATTTATTACTAACAAGTAGTAGTCTGCAGCAATGACGATGTATAAATAAAAATATTGAACTTTCATTACCAAAATTAGCCCTGGCCTGAAGATGCTCTACTAGCTGTAGCCACAAGGTTCCTTAGTGAAGTTGAATTAACAGATCACGAAAAAACAGCTGGTATAGACATGTGTCAATTTTTCCACACCTCCACTCAGAAATTAAGTCAAGAATTCTTAGTCCGCCTTGGAAGACATACCTACGTTACACCTACTTCATACCTGGAAATGATAAATACATTTAAAGATTTGCTAAATAAAAAAAGAAGGTCGGAGTACTTTATTATTAGATTCTTAATTAGATTAATATTATTAATATATAATATTATTGGGATTATAATTTAATTATTTTTGTTTATAAAGTGATATTCTATTGGCAAAAGCAAGATACGAAGGAGGTCTTGGAAGACTAGATGGAACCCAGCGTGAAGTTTCCGAAATGCAGAATACTTTAAAACAACTGCAGCCTCTTTTAGTTACAGCTGCTCAAGATGTTCAACAAATTTTAACTTCTGTTGAGAAGGAAAGTTCTGAAGTGGCAGAAATAGAGAAAGTAGTGAAAGTTGATGAAGAAGCAGCTATGGTACAGAATATTCATATTTAATATTCTTTTCACAACTATATCTATTTTAATATTGTTGTGTTGAATTTACTTTTTAAGTCTATCTCTATATAGGAAGTAGCAGCTAAAGCAGCTGAAATAAAAGCAGAATGTGATGCAAATTTATCAGATGCAATGCCAATTTTACTCAGGGCTCAAGCAGCTCTAAATACTTTAACAGTAGCAGACATTGCTGTAGTTAAAGCTATGAAAAGTCCACCAGCTGGAGTCAAATTAGTCATGGAAAGTGTTTGCATTCTTAAGGTATTAAAAAATTTGTAAAGAATCTTTACGACATAGATCAAAATTAAATAAATAAATAAATAAAATAATTCAAGGAATATTAAAACCACCAGGAAATTAAACCTGAAAGGGTACAACAACTAGATGGAAGGATGGGAGAAGACTATTGGAAAGTATCACTAAAGGTCCTAAGTGATGTAAAATTCCTAGATTCATTGATTAACTTTGATAAGGACAGCATTCCTGAACAAGTTATTGAGAAGATTAGGAAAAATTATTTAACAAATGTGAACTTTGACCCAGAGAAGATTAAAACTGCCTCAACGGCTTGTGAGGGTCTTTGTAAGTGGGTTTATGCCATTTCGGAATACGATAAAGTAGCGAAAGTCGTTGCACCAAAGAAGAAAGCTTTAGCTGAAGCGCAGGCGGTTTATAATGATGCGATGGAGAAGCTTAATGTTAAAAGGGAACAATTGCGCCAGATACAGGTATAAAAGACATTAATGTATGTACATATGTTAGATATTTTTTAAATTATCTTTTTATTATGCATAGGAAAAATTGGCAGTACTGGAAGGTATATTGTCGAAGAAAAAAGCTGATTATCAAGAAATGATAGACAAAGTTAGCGATTGTGAACTGAAATTGAAACGAGCAGAAGAACTAATTGGTGGATTGGGGGGAGAATACGTTAGATGGTCTGAAACCGCTCAAGCCCTTGGCAAAAGGTATTTTAGTAGACTTTTCTTCAATTTGACAAAACATATGTAAATGTGTGTAAATATAACACAAAATTGCTGAAATACATTAGGTACCATCGTCTAACTGGAGATGTCATCATTGCTTCTGGAATCGTTGCCTACTTAGGACCCTTCACAATGCCTTTTAGAGTTATGCAAATAGAAGCTTGGGTTCAGCTTTGCTCTAATCTAAACGTAGTGTGTACTCAAGATTTCCAATTACGAGATGTACTGGGTGATCCTGTTTTGATTAGATCCTGGAATATAGTCGGCTTGCCAACAGATATATTTTCAGTTGACAATGGGATCATCGTAAAGTAATTTCGTAGAGATAGATCTATTAATAATAACATAAAAATGAAATTCAAAACTGTTATTTAGTAAGTATATTTAAACTATATAGAAATGCAAGAAGATGGCCCCTGATGATAGACCCCCAAGGCCAAGCAAACAAGTGGGTCAAAAACATGGAGAAACAGAACAACATGAGTATCATCAGACTTACGCAAAATGACTATCCAAGAATCCTCGAAAATGCAATACAATTTGGTCAACCGATATTATTAGAAAATATCGGACAGGAATTGGATGCTATGTTAGAGCCAGTACTACTGAAATTAACTTTTAAACAAGGTGGTGCTTTGTGTATAAAATTAGGTGAAGCTGTTGTAGAATACAACACTGATTTTAGGTACCTATTAAAACTCCTGAAAAGCAAGAAAGAATTATAAATAAAAACAAAAAAATATATATGTACTACAAAGAGTATTTTAACATAAATTATTTTGTTGATTCTGATAGATTTTATATAACAACAAAGTTAGGAAACCCACACTATCTGCCAGAAATTGCTGTTAAAGTAACACTTTTAAACTTTGTGATAACTCCCGATGGTTTAGAAGATCAACTACTAGGAATTGTTGTTGCAAGAGAGAGACCTGATCTAGAATCCGAGAAGAATTCTCTCATAATCCAAGGAGCTGCAAACAAAAAGTATTTCTGAAGAAAAATAAGTATAATACAGTTCAAGCGACAGAATCAAATCCAATTCAACATTGTTTTGTAGGCTGCTGAAAGAGACAGAGGACAAAATATTAGAAGTATTGTCTGTAGCAGAAGGAAATATTCTGGAGGATGAGGAGGCAATTAATGTATTGACTTCCTCGAAGGTATTAAGTAACGACATACAAGTTAAGCAGGCTTCAGCTGAAATTACAGAAAAGTCAATCGATACAACCAGGTTACAGTACCAACCTATTGCAGTTCATTCGACAGTTCTGTTTTTTACTACTGGTAGGTTTTTTATTTTTACTATTGTCGGCCTGTGGTAAATATGAAATGCTTAAAACTGAATTTTAATTCTAATTCTCTATAATACTAATTATAATCAATGATTTTATTTAGCTATTATAGCAAATATCGATCCTATGTATCAATACTCGTTGACTTGGTTCGTGAATCTTTTCAAAATGGCCATTGACAATACTGAACCACAGGAAAGCGTAGAAGCACGACTTAAAGACCTTACTAAATACTTCACCTACTCCCTCTACGTAAATATTTGTAGGTCCCTCTTCGAGAAAGACAAACTACTCTTCTCACTTTTACTAACTGTCAACCTATTAGACAATCAGGGAAAGATCTCAAAACCACAGTGGATCTTTCTTTTAACTGGAGGCGTAGGTCTTGACAATCCTCACGATAATCCTACTCAATGGCTTCCAGTGAAATTGTGGAATGAATTATGCAGACTTGACGACGTTGAAGGATTCAAAGTTGGTCTTAATTGATTTCTATATTCAATACCTTTATTAAAAAATTAAGTACAATAATTAAAGAAAAAAAAATGTTCTTTAGGGAATCAGAATATCTTTTATCAACAATCTCGATCAATGGAAGAGACTTTTTGACGCAAAGGAGCCGGAGCTCGCATTATTTCCGGAACCTTTTCATGTTTTATCCAAATTTCAGAGGATATTAATTCTCAGATGCATTCGACCTGATAAAGTTGTTCCTGCGATTCAAGAATTTGTGGAAGGTTATATTTAAAAAAGGAAATATCGCGTAAAAGTAGATATTGTATATGTGTACATATATAGAGAGAACATAAAAAAATGACCGTTTCAGCCGAACTGGGGGCAGAGTTTGTAGATCCACCGCCATTCGACTTGGGAGCTTCTTACACTGATTCAAACTGTTGCACTCCGTTAATATTTGTATTGACTCCTGGCGCAGATCCAGCCCAAGTTCTGCTTAAATTCGCCGATGATCAGGGCTTTGGAGCAAACAGACTACTTTCTCTATCTCTTGGTCAAGGTATTCTGACAAATTATAAAAACGGTAAAACTTACCTACACATATTTAAATTTTATTCAAATAACAAAACCTTAAATTTCAATCTTAATTTTAGGCCAAGGGCCAATCGCAGTACAATTGATAAATGACGGTGTCAAATATGGAAACTGGGTCGTCCTTCAAAATTGTCATCTAGCGAAAAGTTGGATGAGCACGCTAGAGAAGATTTGTGAAGGCCTAATGCCTGATACAATTCATCCAGACTTTAGATTATGGTTGACAAGTTATCCAGCAGATCACTTTCCAGTCTCAGTTTTGCAAAATGGAATAAAAATGACAAATGAACCACCAAAAGGTCTGAGAGCTAACATAATTAGATCATATTTAAGCGATCCTATAAGTGACTCTGAGTTCTTTGAGTCTTGTAATCAGAGTGAGGTTTTCAAGAAGCTTCTCTACTCTTTATGCTTTTTCCATGCCATTGTACAAGAAAGGAGAAAATTCGGTCCTATTGGATGGAACACTCCCTACGAATTTAATGAAACTGATTTAAGAGTCAGTGTCCTACAATTGCATATGTTTCTGGATCAATATGATGATGTACAATTTGAGGCGCTAAAGTATCTTACTGGCGAGTGTAATTATGGAGGAAGAGTTACCGATGAGTGGGATCGAAGAACGTTAAATACTATTCTGGCAAAGTTTTATAACGAGTTGGTATTATACACATATCGAAAATGGAAGACATACCTTCGAAAAAAAATTGCTTTTTATAATTATCAATTTTTTTTTTTATTTTAGAAACATCATACAAGATGAAACGTTTTACTTTGATGAGACATCTGAGGTCTACTATTGTCCAACGGCTAAGGAATACGAAGTGTATTTGGAATATAGTAGAAAATTACCGTTAATAACTGCACCGAGTGTTTTTGGTATGAATGAAAATGCTGACATTATTAAAGACCAGCAAGAGACGGAGCTTTTATTCTCATCACTTTTACTGACTCAGGTATAAACACACACAATTATATATATATATATATACCACTAGCGAAAGCTTCAGTATGAAATTCATTCTGAACAAATCTGAAATTTTCCGAATAATTCCCGAATTTGTAACCGAACATTACGATCTATAATAAAAAGGAAGATTTAAATCCGAATGAGTCAGAATTAATCCAAACTTTCAATTTGATCCATAATAATGAATCGAGTATCGTTTGGATTGAAAGTTTGAATTAATTTAGATATTAATACAGATTGATTGGCTTCATTCGAATTACAAGTTCGGATTGCTTTTGAATAGGCCTCGGAATAATTCGGCTTGTAAAACTCCTTTGCATTAAATTTGAATGAAACTGTTTGGTTCGAATACAAATTCCAAAATCAGAATTAATTTCAATCCGACGCTTTTGCTATAAGGAACATATATGCATCAATTTTATACTCTTAAAATGAAAATAATTACTCTAGTCAATTTACCATGACAAAGTTAAATCATTTAATCGATTTCATGCTCTCAGGATCGTAAGGTAAGATTTTATTACAAGAAAAAATTAATATTATTTACCATGAAATTATTTTATATAATACTAAAAAAATTTATTCAATATTATATATTTTGTTAATGCATATTAGGACCTCTGGAATGTTAAGGTAGGAAAAATTAATTTTTGTTGTATCTCATGAATAGAGTTGCATTGATAATGACATTTTTCTATCCAGAGATGGACATGCAGATATATTTTCGTTCATAAAATTCATTATAAAAACAATAAATCTAACTACTCATAAAATGCTGATTTGACATGAATTATGATACTAAATACTAGAAGCCAATCATGACTGACATTTAAAGAGCGTTTACTAATTTTTGTAAATAATAATTTGGGCTGGTTTAAAATGTCTTGTTCTTTTATTACTTGAAACTGTAGATTATGGCTGAACTGTTGAATGGCACACTTTAATTGAAAATAATTAGGGCTGACTTAAAATATCTACTAATAATACATAATACTAAAACTTACTATCTGCTGTATCGAATAACATATTTTACTTAAACCTAGTTTTACGGCTGACTTCAATAGAACTATTCTACTGAACTATTCTACCGACATCAAAGGACGTACACTAATTAAAAATGATTTTGGATTCCTATGTAGGAGACATCAACAAGCACTGGAGAGCTTTCGTGTGATGATGTAGTTTCAGGAGTGGCAACAGACATTTTGAATAAACTACCAAACGATTTTAATTTGATAGAAGCGCTTGAAAAGTATCCAACTTCTTATAACCAAAGTATGAATACAGTATTAGTTCAGGAAATGGGAAGATTTAACAAACTCTTGCAGTGCATAAGAAGCAGTCTTGTGAATCTAAAAAGGGCTATACGTGGTGAGAAAAAAAAATTCTTTAAAAATATTTTTTTGAGGGAATGCAACAGTAATACATAACTAAATAATCTATTTAAAAGGTCTTATTGTGATGTCCTTTGAACTTGAAGAAGTATTTGGATCCATATTGACGGGTAAAATTCCTTCTCTCTGGAAACAAAATTCTTATCCATCTTTGAAACCTTTAGGGAGTTACGTCACAGATTTTCTCGAGCGCTTAAAATTTTTACAGGTACCGCATTATCATTCTTAATAACATAATTTATCAAAATATTAATATGGTAAGGAGATATAAAATTTATTTTGTAGATATGGTATGAAAATGGACCTCCTAAAACTTTCTGGTTATCAGGGTTCTATTTTACTCAGGCCTTCTTAACTGGCGCAAGGCAAAATTTTGCAAGAAAATACCACATTCCTATTGATCTTCTGATTTATGACTTTGAAATACTGAAGGAAACAACATTTGAAACACCACCAGAGGATGGAGTTTATGTATACGGGTTATTCCTAGATGGAGCAAGATTTAATTTGCAGAAAATGATTTTAGATGAAAGTCTATCTAAAGTTTTATACGACAGTATGCCTTATGTAAGTGTTAAATGAAAAAATACATTTATGTAGTATAATAGGTAATACAGAAATTTGCATAACGCACGATAATTGATTATTTTCAGTTATGGCTTGTCCCTATAAAAAAAGAAGAAATTAAAGAACGAAAAACGTATACTTGCCCACTGTATAAAACTAGTGAACGTCGAGGAGTTCTTTCAACAACGGGACATTCAACAAATTTTGTCATAGCAATGAGACTTCCAACAGAAAAATCGGCAGAACACTGGATTATTCGAGGCGTTGCTATGCTTTGTCAATTGACACAATAATGAGCAAATAATAAAAAAGAAATTATTATTATTGCATAATTTGACAGATCAATCTAATACCATTATTAGGTTTTATAAGCCTTTTTTTATAATAAACGTTTCAAATAAATATGAACGAATCCATACGAAATTTAATCAGCTCAAGATTTTAAATTTAAATTATCGCAAACAAACGAACAATATTAAATCATACATTTTATTAGACTGACAAAACTAGTTTGATAACGACTGCAGAATCAGACGTACAGTTCGCATACCAGTGACTACTGGCATTCCTGGCAATCGAATTTATATATGTTACATTCCAAGTGAATTATTGAAATTTAAATAATAAGTTATCAACCAAAAGAACAATAAATATTATTTGTACATGAATTACAATTCATAAGACTATTAGTTATTTATAATAACATATATTGGTGTGGCACAATGTCCAACCCAGATTACATCTTTGTAATCTTCATTGTACTGATCTATCATGGTGAGCAAAATATAAGTATAATTTTTTATATAATAACGTTTCAGTTACTCTTTTTCATTCTTTTTCATCAGAACACGCGGCATCACCAACAGAAAAAATTCATGGTGGTCAACCTGCCCAGCCAGGGGAATTTCCCTATATGGTTTATGTGAAAAGAGATTCTGTTTTTAGTTGTGGAGGTGCAATCATAAGTAAAAGATACATTTTAACCACTGCATTTTGTGTTCATAATTATGTTCGTCGGCCATTTCCAAGTGTAAATGTGGTGACCGGAACTATTAACCGGAGAAAGGGTGGAGAAATTCACAAAGTAAGACGAGGTACAATTCATCCTAAATTTCTTGAAAAATATCCTGAGGCAATTCGTTTCGATGTTGGAATTATAACAGTGAGTAAAGCAAGTTGAACACTAAACCTAATTTTAGAACAATAAAATGTATAACTTTCACGATGTGCAATGTTTGATGACAGTATACAAATTTCAGTTGTGCGCACCAATGAAATTTAATCGTTATCAAAAACCTGTACATTTTCCGACAAGAGAAGTACGTGATGGAGAAGAAGCTGTTGTAACAGGTTGGGGTGTAACAGAAACAAATCAATGGCCTGATATTTTAATGAAATTGAAAACCAAAGTGTACAGCAGTGAAAACTGTACTAAGGCATTTAATAAAGAACCCTTCGAGGATAAGAGTCGAATATGCACAATAAGTGCGAAAGGAAAAGGCCACTGTTTAGTGAGTTTCTTTTTTACATGACGAAAAATATCATTATTGATGATACTTGTTAATAATAATTGATGTCTTTTAGGGCGATACTGGAGGTCCATTAGTTGTGAATGGAGAGGTAGTAGGACTTTCTTCATTAACATATGCACAATGTGGAAGTGGACGTTATGATATGTATTCCTATATATATAAAAGTTTAGATTATATTTTAAGAGAAGCAAATCCAGATACCTGTAAAGCAGTTACAATACCTTCGAAATTTACAACCGTAAGAACCATGACAAAAAACCCGGATTGAAAACTATTCAAAAGAATTATATTTTGCGAAATGGTGGGTCCTATGTATAAATGTATAAATTGGCATAAAAAATCAAAACAAACCACATTATACATTAGTTTTCTACATTCTGCTAATTATTCAATCTACGAATATCTAATCCATTTGCGGTTCTATACACCCCAAGAGGCCTTTACCCGCACCCAGCCCAATAGAGAGCCCCTTTGCACCCCCTTTACCCGCACCCAGCCCAATAGAGAGCCCCTTTGCACCCCCTTTACCCGCACCCAGCCCAATAGAGAGCCCCTTTGCACCCCCTTTACCCGCACCCAGCCCAATAGAGAGCCCCTTTGCACCCCCTTTACCCGCACCCAGCCCAATAG
>UCOH01011438.1:0-15708 GCA_900474275.1 Synergus japonicus | reverse complement strand
CCCCCCCTCTACATTTTTCCGATTGTACACGACCAAAAATCCTTGGGGATTCTAGACTACCTGCCCCAACCTCAAATTAGTCTACAATACATTTAGTTCCCACTGTTAGTATTGTTAAGCAAAGCGAACCTCTGGAATCTTCACAACAACACTGCTGTTCTTTTTCCATTTAATAAACAATATTTTCTGAACATAGATCTCTCGAATCACTTCTCTCTCTTCCCCCCCCTCAACTTTCTCCCTTACTCCTACATAAACCATTCTGAAGTAATCATTTCAGGACAAGTAAGGAGTTAGTTCTCCATAAGATTATTAGGAAGAATTCCTCTCTTTTTTTTAACTTTATCAGACCTAGTTTTGGTCCTTCCCCCCTCCAGATTTCAAATCCCGAACAAGGATTGATATCAGGTTTAACAAAATATTTAATTTTACAAGATTTATGTACTTTTATAATTTTAGTGAAACTCATATTTCGACTATAATTTTACAAATTTTCAAAATTCAAAGCAGATGTCAGGAGAAAAAAGATTCCTTATGTCGAGACGAATCCATTGACCTATAAGATTAATGCATTTCATTAAAAAATAAGAAAGTTACCAGGTGTATAAGCTTAAATCCGCTGTTTTTTAGGCAAAAGAAAGTCTTTTTTTTTGTAGAAAATAAAATAAACTTTATTCAAAGTATTTTCCCTCGCTTGCTATACATTTTCCCCATCTCTCGGGCAATTTGTGTATACCACGCCAAAAAAAAGTCTTTATCTTTCGATGCAAACCACTCGTTAAGCCATTTTCCAACGTCTTCGTACAAATCGAAGTGTTGTTCAGCGAGCGCGTGACCCATCGACGAAAACAGGTGGTAATCAGAAGGGGCCAGGTCTTGTGAATAACCGGGATGAGGTAGCACCTCCCAGTTGAGTGTTTTCAAGTAGTTTTGGACCATTTTTGACGTGTGCGATGGGGCGTTGTCGTGAAGAAAAATCAACTTCTCATGTCTTTCTTCATAATCCGGCCTTTTTTCACGCAAAGCACGGCGCAATTTGATTAGTTGTTGGTGGTAGCGGTGAGCATCGACAGTTTCACCAGGTTTTAATAGCTGTGCTGATCCCACTAAACGCACAGCATCGTCTTGCGTCCAAAGTGATTAGGTCTTGAGAAAGAAGTTGATGGTTGTCCGGGATCGACCCACGATTTTCTTCGTTTCGAATTCTCAAAATAAATCCACTTTTCGTCTCCAGTCACCACACGATGCAGAAACGACTTTCTTTTGTGTCTAGCAAGCAAGATTTCACATGTATTTTGGCGTCGCTCCATCTGCCTATCGTTCAGTTCATTTTCCCATTTTTTGGATCTTTCCCATGGCATGTAAACGCATGGAAATGGCCGGTTGAGTAACACCTAACTGTTCAGCAAGCATTTTTTGTGTTTGTGTATCGTCCTCATCCAAAAGAGCCTGTAATTCATGGTCCTCAACTTTTTTGGGTCAATTTTCACGCTTCTTGTCACTCAAGTCAAAATGACCGTCTTTGGACCGACGAAACCAGTCTCTGCAAGTTGTTTCCGATAAAGCACTGTCACCATAGGCCTCCACAAGCATTCGATGTGATTCGGCAGCCGATTTCTTCAAATTGAAGCAAAAAAGTAGAGCTTCCCGCAAATGCTCCTTTTCTAGCACAAAACTAGACATGATTACTCAAGGAAAAATTTATGTTGTTGTATAAAAAAACTGACTATGTGCACTGATTTATGTAGACAGGTGTCGAACTCACATAAAAAAAAGCATGACGTTTCTATTGTAGCTAAATATGTTCACTACCGTTATCTCTGAGCAAACAGCAGATTTAAGCTTATACACCTGGTATGCTTAAGGGTATGTGATACTTTACCTTAAAAGCAAATTAGTTATACGAATTATACATTCCTAATAATAAATATTTTTAGCTAATAAGAGTCAATAAACCTTCGTCTACATGATGCGAAGGTTTATTGACTCTTATTAGTTAAAAATATTTATTATCATGAATTTATAATTGGTATAACTAACTTTCTCTTATGGTAAAGTATCACATTCCCTTAATAAATTTTTCAAATATAAGTTTTCAAATAATAAAAATTGAGAGCTGGTGTAAAGGAAGTGAAGATTTCTTGTATCCAGATGAATCGATTGACCTATAAGATTGAGACCATTAAGATAAATCTTAACTTACACGACCAGAGAGAAACTGAGAGTAAACATACCCAGAAGAGGCCTAACTATTAGTATAGTGGCGCTTGGGTGGCCAAATTGTGTATCAAGGTCTGAAAGTAGCATAGAAATAAACCAAAATCTAGCCAGTTTCTGAAATCGTGGAACTCGGGTACCTACATCCTCACGTACACAAACGAACGATTTTTTGTCGTCGTTTGTGTGCGTTTATACATTCGGGATTTTGATTTTTCGGCAAAAAAAAAATTTCCGGAAACGAGATTTTTATGTTTTACAAGATTTTCGTATTCCTCGATGCTTAAAAATATTAGTTTTATTTTTATTCTAGGTATTCATTGCATTATTGAAATTTTAAAATCTTCATAGATTTTAAAACCAGATTAAAACCGAATATATATCTCCAATTAAGGTACAGTCCCATGTTGGCAGAAAACGTCGGCGTAAAGCAGAAAGTCATGAGAGTGAAAGAGGCAAACAGATCTGTCTATCTTATCGGAAAACGTCGGCGTAAAACTGAAACTCATAAGAGTGATCGAGATAGACAGATCTGTTTGCCTCTTTCACTCTCATGACTTTACGCCGACGTTTTCTACCAACATGGGACTGCACCTTTACTCTTAAAAATATTTTTGCTACCGCTAAAACTAAAAACCACCTTTCTGATTTCAAACCTAATAATTTTTTATACTAGATCTGAAATACATGTCACGTTTTGGATTTCTAAACATTTTCGTTTTTTTTTTTTTACATAAAATACTTTTATCAATTTCTGATGTAGTTACAAAACTTTAATAAGTATTATTTTTTAAATTTATAACTCAACTTTAGAAGTACCTACTGAATTTGAAAGATTTAATTTAGTTTAACAAAAAATATACTTCCAAACCCAGCGAAGATAATGCAATTACAAATTTTAGTTTTATAAAAGGATAAAAGCTGATAAAAGCACGGCAAACTTTAAAATAATTACTTAAAGCATATATTAATGAATTCTATTTTAAATTGAAACTAATTGTCATAGTGTTATCATATTTAATGATACGCGTTAATATACTACTGTCAGAAATTGGCAGTATATTTATCGTTTTATAAAACTAAAATTTGTAATTGCATTATCTCTGCTGGGTTTGAAAGTATATTTTTTGTTAAACTAAATTAAATCTTTCAAATTCAGTAGGTACTTCTAAAGTTGAGTTATAAATTAAAAAAATAATACTTATCAAAGTTTTGTAACTACATCAGAAATTGATAAAAGTATTTTATGTAAAATAATACATTCTCTCTGATGACAATGTAAAAAAAGAAAAAGTTTAGAAATCCAAAACGTGACATGTATTTTAAATATAGTATAAAAAATTATTAGGTTTGAAATGAGTAAGGTACACACTAAAAAAAAATGTTTTACTATTAGGTTGATCTTGTTATTATTTTTGCCTTAAATTAGGCTGATGTTTAAAATTTAACCAGAATTAGTTCTTAAAAAAAGCCATTATGGTTTTTGTGTTTGAAATTAGACACAAGCATGGCTAACTCTTATCCTTTCGTATTAAAAACAACCCTCACTTGGTCTTCGACCTGAGGAAACAAGATTTGGGTTGTAAATAAGAAGCTAATAAAGCTTGCTTTAGCCCGCTTGATCTAACATTAAGATCTCTGAAGTTTAGACCTCAAAGAATTGTGGTGACGCCAGAACAGGATAAAGTCTAATCGAACATTCATATAGTTTCTTCAGTAGGACCAAACGACCAAGACGGCAAAAAATCGTTCGTCTGTGTGCGTGAGGGACTCTGTACGCAAGGTCCACGATTTTTGCCAGGTCTGGCCAGGTAATGCAGAAACTGGCTAGATTTTGGTTCATTTCTATGCTACTTTCGGACCTTGATACACAATTTGGCCACCCAAGCCACGACCCCTATCTTAACGACATTTTTTTCTCTGCAACCTTACTTGTACTATTATTGAAATATCAAATTGAAAATTTCTAAAATTAAAAAAATATGCTAAGGTATGTTTTATCTGGTCTTAAATTTTTATAAATATAAAAAAAAAAGATTTTCGACCAGATAAACGTACCTTAATGCTGTAGCTTCAATTTTAGAAATTTTGAATTTGATATCTCAATACGAAAGAAAAAAATGTCGGCACAGCTAGTTTTTCTACCTATATTATTTAAAAGAGCTTTTTCATCAACTTTCCTTTTCAGTACAACAACTACTTGTGAAATCTTTTTTCCACAATTCTTTTCTGATTTCCTAAATAATGTTGATATGATCTGTAAGCACCCTGCGATAGATTTTGCAGTTCAAGTACTATGGGAACTTTTTACAACATTTATCATTTTTCTTTCAAAGCATTGGTAATTGAAAACATGTCCCTAAACCTGGAATTACAACATCACTTAATTGAAACGGGGGCTACATTATAATTTTGTGCTTATTTTATGATAATTTATGCTAAAAATTTTTTATTTTGTGCTCCGTAATTTTTCGAAAAAATGCATGGTAATGCCAGCTTCAGTTTAAGCTAGAACTCCGGTATCAGTAACTACCAAATTATTATTCATATGAAATTCTTCCTTGTATCAAAATTAAGTGCTCATTAAGTGCTCTCGATCTAACCTAGGCTGGATATTCTATCAATTTTATTTTATTTTTTTTCAAACGGGATTTTTCCATTTCCCATACATTTTCCACTTTTAAAGTATTACTCAAAAACAATTCTTCTTTGAACAGGAATTAAGTGCCCATTTAGTGCTTTCGATCTAACCTATTTCGGAAATTCTAAGCCTTTTATTTCTTTTTAAACGCGATTTTCGCATTTCCCATACATTTTCCACTTCTAAAGTATTACTCAAAAACAATTGTTTTTTGCTCAGGAATTAAGTGCTCATTTAGTGCTCTCGATCTAGACTGTTTCGGAAATTCTAACTCTTTTATTTTTATCATAACGGGATTTTACCATTTTCCACTTTTAAAGTTTTAATCAAAAACTATTCTTCTTTGGACCGGAATTAAGTGCTCATTTACTGCTTTCGATATTTTTCCATTTCCCATACATTTTCTACTTTTAAAGTATTACTACTCATGTAGTGCTCTAGATATTGCCTATTCCACTTCTAAAGTAATACTTACCTTACGTAAGTAATACACGATTCCACTTCTAAAGTAATACTTTAGAACTGGAAAATGTATGGGAAATGGGAAAATCACGTTTAAAAAAAATAAAAGGCTTAGAATTTCCGAAATAGGCTAAATCTAGAGCAGTAAATGAGCACTTAATTCCTGTGCAAAGAAGAATTGTTTGTGAGTAATACTTTAAAAGTAGAAAATGTATGGGAAATGGAAAAATGCCGTTTAAAAAAAAAATAAAATTGATAGAATATCCGACCTAGACTAGATGCAAGGAAGAATTTCATATGAATAATAATTTGGAAGTTACTGATACCGGAGTTCTAGCTTAAACTGAAGCTGGCATTACCATGCATTTTTTTCGAAAAATTACGGAGCACAAAATAAAAAATTTTTAGCATAAATTAGCATAAAATAAGCACAAAATTATGATGTAGCCCCCGTTTCAATTAGGTGATGTTGTAATTCCAGGTTTAGGGACATATTGATAACTTCGCATTTAGAGTTCTTTCAAACATAAAGGACTTATCTTCGGTTAAAAGATGTGAGGGATTTTGAAAATCCTCTTTCTACTTCAGCATTACCATGTGTTAATTAATTTAAAAAAAAATACCTAAATAAATCAAATTAAAATTTTTAATTTTTTTTAAATTTCGATACAGGTCATATCTCAGTATGACTATAGTGTTCTGCCAGCTCAACAAACCTTATAAGTTCTTCATTAATTCATTAAATCTCGTAGAACGTAGAACATTAATCGATTAATCATATCTTAGTCTCGTCAACTGAAATAGGGTACTTTAGGGGATATAGGTATCAGTCTGAGAGGCCTGCTTTTAGAGTCAGTTGTATTAATTTAAAAGAGACCGACTTACGTTAAAATAGATTTCCGCATGCTCAAAGGCTTTGATAGCCCACATTGCCTCGACATTAGGCTGAAAAAGAAAATAATATTAGTGGGTTTAGATTTCAAATTTTTTCCTAAAAATTAAATCTTTCGATTTTGTACAATTATTAGAACTAGACAAAATTGCTTCTTCTTTATTATTGATAAAAGAAAGAAAAATTTTCTATAATTTTATGATTTGAGTTTGAAGAAATTTCATGAAATTTCTAGGAATTTTAAAGTCATTGGATAAAACGGACTTGGAAATCCGTGAAAATAGAAACTTAAAAAAAAATGATTCTAAGGTCAGCCCTGTTAGCGTATATTTACGGCGCGTTCTGCTTATTGCCTTTCTCATTCTTGTCAACCTTTCATACTTGTGTTTTGGAGATTTAGAATACAAATGACATTCTTGTTTCGAAATGAATCGCGAATTTCGTTGTGGAATTTCAAAGAATATGAAATTCAAAATTCGACTGTGTTCCAGAAAATGAATATTTTCTGACAAAATATTCATTTTCTCATCAAAGTTGGAAAGGAATTTCATTTTTATAGAACCCAGGACTACTCAGGACCCTACATATTTGGTAAGTTGTCGCCCCATATCCCATAAAACCTTTTTCTAAAATATATACGCTCACAGGGCTGACATTAGAATTATTTTTTAAAATTTCTATTTTCACGGATTTCCAAGTCCGTTTATCCAACGCCCTTAAGGCATTTTGTAAGATTTAAAAATTGATCAATAATAAATAATTTTTCAGTTATTGCAGATTATTAGTAATTTAAATTTCTAGAAATTTCAAGGATTTTCGGATATTTTAGGAAATTTAAAGATATTTCAATCCTATTATAAAAAGATCATTTTGTAAATTAACGTTTTTTCCTTATTGGTCAGATGAAAGTGATGACGCAGTGTATACAGAGAAAAATGAAATTGAAAAAGTGGGTCTACAGTGCTAATAATCAAGACACTTATTCCTAACCTAGCATTGTAAGAAAAATTCATGTCTGAAAGTTCTATACTGTGTCATGGAAATATTTTAAGTGATTGTTTTGCAGAAAGTATTAGGTCTTAAAACTTCGAAAAAGAATACAGATGCCACCTGAACCATGTATCTGACTTACCAGCTATAATTGCCAAGTGGATAACAGAGGGAGCTACGCGCTCCTAGAATGTGTACAGGGACAGTTTAGTAACTATTCCTATATTGACAGTATAAAGAAAAAAACAAAAACTTGAACTTGAAACCGAATATATACACTATTACATACTTTCATATGTATTTAAATTAAGAATTGACAACATTAGAAATTACATGTGTAGGTATATTCTGAAAACATAGGATTATATTATAAGCTGAAACCAGGCGGATAAGGCCACGAGTTGAAAATGGCCCAACTGTTGAAAACGGCCGCGGGTGGCACTAGTAGTGACTTTGCTCTACAAAACCAGCCCCCTGACTCTTACTATCCGGTCCATGATATAAAAATGTCATGAGAGTTGAATGATGCCGAAGTTGGCCGAAATTCAAGAAAATGCATGGGAAAAAGCGTAAAAATATAATTTTTTTCTAATAAAGACTATTTTATCGGATTTTTTTTTACCATACATTAATCAAGAAAATTTTATCTAATTTTGCCAGCAATTTCTTGAAAACGCATAGAGATAAATTGATGAAATTTTGCATAGTTATTCCACTATATACCTAGTTGAATTTCTTATAAGGATTTAACAAAATATTTAATTTCACAAGTTTTATATACTTTTATAATTTTTGTAAAATTCATTTTTCCACTATAACTTCTCAAATATTGAAAATGTAAAGCTGATGTACGGAAAATTAAGATTCCTTATGTCGAGACGAATCGATTGACCTATATGATTAATGCATTTCATTAAAAAATAAAGAAGTTATGTTTATTTATAATTTTGAATGTTAATTTTTTGCTCTAAGTTTTCAAATAATCAAGATTTTCAGTTGACGAAGGAAAATGAATATTCTTTATGTCGAGACGAATCGATAAGAAAGTTATGCTTTATTGTAATTTACAAAAATGAACTTTTAGAATATAACTTCTCAAGTAATCAAAATTTAATGCTGATGTAAAGAGCAGTGGTCGTAGATTTTAAACGGGACGAATTTGACACAATAAAAGGTCTATGTCCGTGTGAAATAAGTAGGAGACCGTAATAATTGCGCGCGCAACAAATTCTCCTCTTCTGAGTTTGAAACCCTGAATATATGTACGATTGCCTTCCGAAAACTTCGGGCGGTCTATGCTATTTATATCTCCTAGATTCACATATGAAGGAAAATGAAGGAATTATCGATTTTAATATTTCGATGCGTTTTGATGTTGAGGTTAGGTTTTTCAGGTGGAGAATATTAATATTAATATTAGGATTATATTATAATAGAATAGATTATAATATTCATTTATTTCTATTTGGATTTGCAAATTGAGTGAAATTCAAGAAATTGGTTATTTTAATAATTTGAATATTTCGCGCGATTTTTATATACGTAGATTTTGAGGTTCTGTTTTTTCAGGAGTAAAATATTTTAAATGTGATATTAATATAAATAATAAATATTATTATATATAATTAGTGTTCATTTTATAATGGTATTGTATTCTGATTCAATTTATACCATTGATTCGCACTTATTAGAAAGAGATTTAGGAAATTGGCAATTTTAATGATTTGAATGTTCCACGCGATTCTTATATGTTATTATAATATGAAAATGAGTAAATTATATAATTAGCTGTATGATAATACAATTATGTATAATATTATATTAATATTAATTAACTTTAAATGATTTTGTGTTGGAGTTTTAAATGTTTAAACGTTAAAATAATATATATTCATAAACCGAACAAATTAAAACAGTGCATAATATTTTGAATTAATACTTCTTAGAATTTAGTTATATTTTACTTCTTTTTCAGGATTACTTATTTTGCTGGGTCTTCGATTTTCAAGATTTAAAAATTTCTAGTAATTCAATAATTGTGTACTTGTTAGTATACTTACAATTTGTCATTGTTTATGTAATTCCAAATGATTCTCATAAATAAAGTTTATAATTTTGAAAGTCTGAAGGCTACATATTTTAATTTTTCGGTTTACACATCAGATTATAAATTTTACTTAAGGCGATTGGGTTAAAGTTTCAAATGAACATTTTTCAAATTTCTTTTTTTACATTTATTAGATTAAGAATGTCAAAAAAAGTTTCCAAAATCATTTTATTGTTTTTTTACTCTTAAAAATTTACCTGAAGTTTCCCAGCATTTTAAGAGATTTCAAGTGACTATAAAGAATTTCGAAGATATTTATAGAGACTTCAAGTGATTTTTGTAAAGACTTGGAAAGAGTTATCAAAAATATATTTTAGAGATCTATTCTAAAAAGATGATTGAGTCGAAGTCGAAATATTGTAACGCCTATTCCGCACTGCTGATTCGTCGTGTAAGTATCGATAGTGATTTTCGACAATCGATATTTGCCGCATCGTAATTTCCGCGTGAAATGAATTTGAAATTTTTAATTTAGTTTCGTTAATAATCATTTTGTCACGAGTCTAAACACAAAATAGGTACATTGAAAATCTAGGAAATTTAAGGGAATTTTATGGAATTTTTAAAGATTTCATAGGAGATAATGGGATTTTAAATGTTATCGTAGAATTTTAAAGAATTTCAAAAAGTTTCTGGGAATTTTTAGAATTTTTCACGACTTTGATCAGATTTCAATCGAACTTCAAGGTACTGTTATGACTTTTAAAATATGTGTTTTTGTGGGATTTAAATGAGAAATTTAAAACTTTACAGGAAATTTTATTGAGGAATTTCACAAGCTTTTTAAGATTTTTAAAAGATTTTGTAGAATTTACAAAAATTTCGAAAGTTTTCGTCAAATTTTAAGGGTTTCCAAAAAAAATTTCTAATTTATAAAAGATTTTGTAATATTTTTAAGGATTTTATGGAATTTGATGAAATCTTTAACAATTTCAAGAGATTTTAAGAGTAGAGAAATTTCTAGAGGTTGCTAAAAATTTTTAGAGATTTCCACTAATTTTAACATAGATTTCAAGAGATTAACGATTTAGAAGGTTTTTATGTGCATTTTTAACGATTTTTAAGTGACTTCTACGAAATTCAAGATATATTTTGGACATTCAAACGATTTTGTGAAAGTGTATGGGATTTTAGGATATTTCGTGAAATTTTAAAGGATTTTAAAAACTTTGTAAATGTTTTATGAGGTTTTAAAGAATTTGAAATATTATTCTGAAATTTTATAAGATTTATAATAATTTTAAGTGATTTCAAGAGATTTTTCTGATTTTAATAATTCTGTGACAATTTTAAAGGATTTGATGGCATTTAATAAGATTTCAACGAATTTTTAGTAATTTCCATGAATTTTAAACTGGGTTCCAGAAGATTTATGAGTTTGAAAATTTTTCAGGAATTTCATAAGATTTCTCCTACTTTTAATGGATTTTAAAGGATATAAAAGGGATTTAAATTGTTATTGTTGAATTTAAAAGAATCTCAAGAAGTTTCTGAAAATTTTAAGCGATTTCACAGGTTTCTTGGAATTTTTAGAGATTTTCACGAAGTTTAACATAGTTTTTAAGAGACTAGCGCCGCCGACGGCCGCTACGCGGCCGTGAACGTTCCTTCGCCTTCAAATTCACATGCGGTGCCATCTGCTGGGCGCTTTCGTGACTTTCGATTTAACAAGACTTAAATCTTCTTATAATTGCTATACATTTTTAAATCTTTAAAATTGAATTCCCAGTAAAATAGGTAATCCTGAAAAAGAAGTAATATAACTCAATTCTAAGAAGCATTAATTCAAAATATTATGCATGTTATCACTTACAGTATGTAATTATTTAGTTCTAAATGATTCTAATAATAAATACATTTTCTAATATTAAAAGTCTGGAGGAGGCTATTTTAATTTTTTCGGTTTATAAATATACTATATAATTATAATTATATTAAATTATGTAGCCTCCAGACATTCAAAATTATAAACTTTATTTAATTTATGAGAATCATTTGGAATTACATAAACAATGACAAATTGTAAGTATACTAACAAGTACACAATTATTGAATTACTAGAAATTTTTAAATCTTAAAAATCGAAGTCCCAGCAAAATAAGTAATCCTGAAAAAGAAGTAAAATATAACTGAATTCTAAGAAGTATTAATTGAAAATATTATGCACTGTTTTAATTTTTAAGGTTTATAAATATATATAAAATTTTAACGTTTAAACATTTAAAACTCCAACACAAAATTATTTAAAGCTAATTAATATTAATATAATATTATACATAATTTAATTACCATACAGTTAATTTGATATACGCCCAGGTGCAAAACCTCAAAACGACATTGCTATCTCGGAAATAAATTTAAATAAATATTAGAAATACAATAGATTAATTCAGGGAAAAAGTAGAAAGGATTTTCGCCTCAAAAATATTCAGACAACGCGGCGAAGACCATTTCTACTAACACGGCGAATACCGCGTGATGGGGACTCGGAGAAGCGTGGAAACTGTGAAAGTGTTCTCCACGCATCTCCCGGGGACTCAGAGAAGCGCGGATACCGTGAAAACGTTTTCCACGCATCTCCCACAAAAGGGTTCTTCCCTCACCACGCAAACCCTTTGGACCCCTAGAGTATAAAAGGGCCTGCACGACGAGAAATCGTTAGATTGTTTGGGAACGGAATACCGCCCTGCGAACAAGCTGAGCTAGTGGAATACCATTAGACTCAGCACTCCACCTAGTGGGATACCATTAGGTGCATCACCCGAATCGGAATACCGCTCGGCAACGCTGAAAGTCGGGCTAGTGGAATACCAATTAGTCCCGGTGCCAATTAGTCTGGCGTCTCCGTTTGTTTAAACCTGCTTTCTAATAAACGATTTTTAGTTACTATAAAAATAGTGAGTCTTTACTCAAAAGATATTTCCTACCCCCCCTCCCTTTTTTCCTTTCACCCCCTCTCAGATTTCGTTCCGCTCCCCTCTCCCCACTAACGGTCAAATCCTGAACAAGGATTGATATCAAATTATATAACTTACTCATTTGCATATTATAATAGATATATAAGAATCGCGCGGAACATTCAAATCATTAAAATTGTCAATTTCCTGAATCTCTTTCTAATAAGTGCGAATCAATGGTATAAATTGAATCAGAATATAATACCATTATAAAATGAACACTAATTATATATAATAATATTTATTATTTATATTAATATCACATTTAAAATATTTTACTCCTGAAAAAACAGAACCTCAAAATCTGCGTATATAAAAATCGCGCGAAATATTCAAATTATTAAAATAACCAATTTCTTGAATTTCATTCAATTAGCAGATCCAAATATAAATAAATGAATATTATAATCTATTCTATTATAATATAATCTTAATATTAACATTAATAATATATAATAGTATTAATATTAATATTCTCCACTTGAAAAACCTAACCTCAACATCAAAACGCATCGAAATATTAAAATCGACAATTCCTACATTTTTCTTTATATGTGAATCTAGGAGATATAAATAGCATAGACTGCCCGAAGTTTTCCGAAGTTTTTGCTGCGCGCGCAATCATTACGGTCTCCTACTTATTTCACGCGGACATAGACCTATCATTGTGTCCAATTCGTCTCGTTTCAAATCTGCGACCACTAGTAAAGAATACTTAATATTTCCTCTATGAGGAAGCAAATCATATTTGCTTATAAGAAGCAAAGTGCTCATTGAATGAGTACAAAAGTTGATACAACTTGTTTAAAATAAGACTTACTCCCGAAAAAGATTAAATTCTCATGTTTTTAATAAAAATTCGCTTTGATTTTTGGCGGGAATTTCAAATCGAAATTCTGTTATCCCCATTTAAATATTGATATTAATATTTACTGTAATTGTTAAATAAAAATATTACGTTAATATTGTAATATTATTATTAATTATTATTAATAAAATGAAATTTTCCAAAATTAAGAAAAATTTGTTTTTAAACTACATAATAATAATACGAGAATTGAATATAAAATTATATATTCTCTATGGAATGATATAATTTTAATAATATTACAATATTAACGTAATATTTTTATTTAACAATGACAATAAATATTAATATCAATATTTAAATGGGGATAACAGAATTTCGATTTGAAATTCCAGCCTAAAATCAAAGCGAATTTTCATCAAAAACTCTAGCACTGTACCTTTTTCGAGAGTAAGTATTGCTTTAAAAATATTTAAAAGTTTCTTGATTAATATTTGGTAAAATAAAATACGACAAAATAGTTTTTATTATGAGAAAATTTAATTTTCACGTCTTTTCCCATGCATTTTTTTACATAATCGGCCCACTGTAACGAGCGCTGAATTAAACCAGCTGCTTGGTTTTCACGCTAGAGCACATACTATCAGAAACAGCGTCCGTTAAAACCATAGAAATGATAGTCACCTTCTGTCAATCGATTTTTTTGCCGATTTGACTTTCAAATACCCTTAAATTTGACGTGATAAAGCAAAACGGACTCCGGATTCGGATTCACCGCGTCAAAATACATACGAATATATAGGTCCGGTTTTTGAATTTTATCACTTTTTTTTGTGTGCCTGTGTTATTATTTAATACATTATTAATTTTTTACGGCGAATTTAAATTTCATGAATTTAGGAAAATTTAACCATTCATTTATTTTATTTCGGTAAATCTTATAATTGAATTGTTTGTATTTTCGGCAATTTTATTATTAATTTTTGGTTCTGTTATTAATTTTTTTCATACTTTTGTAGTAGTCTGCTAATCAAAATCTTTTAAATATAAGAATGAAAAATGAATTTTTCTTTAAATTAGTTGTTTTAGAATACAATGCGAGACTATACAATAAAAGAATTTATTATATCTACTTTTTACAAAGATGAAATAGGTTACGTATAAAATTTTATTTTTTATTACAAATCAAAAACTCTTAAATGTGATATTTTAAAAATGAAATCCATTTTTTAATAACTAATCTAAAACATTTGAACATTCCCAGTCCTAAAAACGTCTTTGGAACATTGGACGTTTTTTGGCCTGACATAGGACGTTTTTAGGACGTTCTAAAAACTTCCTTTAATTTTTTGCCCACTGGGTTTGTATTCTAGCCCATAAAAAAAAGAACATTAACGGATATTTTTATCTTTTGAAACAAACTAAAATCTTTATCGTCCTGTGGCAATCAAAATTACAATTTTGAGTACCCGAATTATTTAAACTCTTTGACTTCATAAAATCCATCAAAAACACGATTTTTCTTTTGCATTGAAAAAAATTAGTTTAGTTTAGAATTAGTTTTAAATGACTAGTCTATAGAGATTCGAATTTTACTTTTCTTTGTATATAGAATATGCTATAAGAAAGTTATAGTTATATATTATACTATTCACTTATATTTGTAAAATTGAATGCAAAAGTTGAAGGTGTTTGAAAATTTTCAATTTATTCTACTCAAGATGTTAAAAATTTTGTATATCACGGCGAAATAAAAAATATGAGACTATTTGTTTATATAATATAAGAAACGAAAAAAATAGTCGAGGTGATTCTATTTTTAATTGTTGTAATTATAAATATAAATAAATTATAATTATAAAAATAAATAAATATATATTAATATTCTGCATCTGAAAACGCATAAAATCAAAATTGGCGCATAAACCAAGAATCGTGCGGATCATTAAATTCAACAGTTTTTTCCAAACCAAAATTTCCCTCTAAGTACGGTTGGAGAGATAGTCACGGTTCGAGATAACGAAGACCGCCTGCAGAGTTTTCCGAAGCTTTTGGACCGAAATCGTGTGGAAATATGTCATGCCAGTCTTGAATCATGCATCACCAGTACAGTTTTTCTCACGCCTTACTGTATACAGTAACACTATACTGACCCGAGATTGGCACTGTGCAGTTTTACTACTGTTGAAACTTTGTCACATCAGACTGCCTAATTTCGACACAGAAGTAAGAAACAATTTCGATGCAGAAAATATTGTGACGTTGCAGATTTTATCTGTAACGTCAAAAGATATAATTAGCTGGCACCGGAGACAATAGTTATTTTGACTCGCGTGGTTATGAATATTAGCGACCAGAAAGAGAGCCAAACCACGAACTTTCGGAGCACTCTCGAAATTTATAACTCGATCTAATTATCTTCGATTGTTATTTTTCTTTTATGTACACCTCGAGCGATTTTGTAAACTGACGAAAATAAGGACGATTTAAGGATAATGGAATTTAACTAGAAGGAAGGAAGGACGTTCATTTCAAATTCCGTCAGTACTCCCGCCGAACGCTAGAGTTCGCCACATCTCGGGCAGAGAATCTACCGTCTCAGGGACAATCATGATGTGCGGAGCCCTGTGTATC